>CAAAJI010000226.1:0-21229 GCA_900642245.1 Fragilaria radians
CCTACTTACTGTCCTGGCCGGTTTGACATGTGCCTTCTTTGCAACCTTTGATGCACCACTGCGACGAAGTCTTGCTGATGATACCTCAGAAACTCGGGAGGAGGATGTTATGGACGTATTGTGTAGTAGTGTCGAGGAAGAAAAGTTAAGTGGGGTGGATTCTGTCGTGGCATCGTCAGAAGCAACCAAAACAACCACGACTACTACTCTGACGATGTAAAGTTTTCAATCGCAAGATGCAAAAATGCTTCCAAAGAAATAATACACTTTATAAACCATGAACAGGCGTAATAGTTAACATTGAAATCATTTCGGTTATTACTTTTATGTTTAACAGGATAAAGCGCCACTGTCATGAGAAAATCAAGAGTTAAATATCGTTTTTCTCAATAAAGTTAATTGCCAATTCCGAGTTACTCAGACATCCGATTGTATCACTACTACTTTGGGATGAATTATTACGGAATGCCGTTATTTCATCATTCATGAGAATCGTCAGGTCTGTAGACATTCGAAGTTCCAATTCGCTGACACAACGTTGACCATAAATCATCAGCAATCCTGCATCCGTGGGGGGTTTGCATAGTTCCGAAATACTAAGATCTTGATTATCGTAACCACAACTTCGGCATGTCCAACTAGACGAACCACCCCAAATAAAGGTGGCTCCCAATTTCCTTCTCAACTGAAATTTTGTAGTTTCCATAGTTCTCAATGGTGTTCTAAGCTTCTCATTACTGGCCTGCACCTTTGCAGTAGGATCCGATTGTAGATGACGTCTTCCAAGAGGCTTTGGAAGCAGATACGTTCGAAGGGTGGGTGCCTTTGTCACTAAAGTAATAGCATAGTACGTTGGTCGATTCGTTGGACGATTGGTGGGTGGATAGCGTGGATTAGGAATACTAGTCGGTGTTGCTGATGGTATGGGGCGATTCGTAGGTGGATTCGTAGGTGGATATGTCAACTTTGGAGAGTCCGTAGGTAGCGGTAAAGTAGTGGGTGACAGCGTCTTGATAACTCTTTCTTCTGCAATACTCGTAGTCGTATAGTACGAGTTGGCAAGTTGATCAATGTGAAAGTCCAATCGTTCGGTTAAGAAATTTTTTTCGTCCAGATTACAATCAACTAACGGAGTCAATGTTCCATCAGGACGTTTGGACAGGATGGTAATGTCGTAACTCATGGTACAAACTTTAGTTGACGTTGCACTCTCTACGTAGCAATTTATAGCATTCACATTCGTAAGGATGATACTAACAAACCAAAGCAATGCAAATGAATAGGAAACCGATACTGATGATACCATTGTGAAGAAATCTGTTTCAAATCCTTTTTTAAATCAATAAAGTGTTTCAATGACTCGATTGATTATGTCTTACTTTGGTTTCTAACATTTTTGCGATTTGTGCCAATTTACACTTAACCGCATCCGTGATTGAATGTAATGACTAATTGAGATTCATACCATTCTCCGTGCGTAGGATAAAGGTTCATTGGTTATTCATGTTCACTTAAGAGCTTCCGGTAGATTTTTTAATATGTACTACAATGCAAAGGAGCAGGTATGCAAAAACCATGTAGACAAAGAAATAACCACCAAATTTTGAAAATGCCAATTACAATTTGGCAAAACTGGTGGTAGATAGAATGATTGAAACAATAATTAAAGAAATTAAAAGAATGGCAGAGCATAGTGACGTGATTAATGAGGAAGAGATTCAATAGAGTAAAAATAATTAGGTGAAAACTAGATGTGGCATGTTTCATGTAGATTTCCATATGAAAGTAAGTGACAAGTTGTGCATGAACCTTGTAAGAAAAATTTGCTATGTTCAATAATTTATTTCTTTTCACAAATTGTTGACCATTTCCACACTGAAAAGTATGCGGTGCTTTAGTTAGACAGCCCCATTGAAACTGCTTCACAAACGAATGAAAGAAAAATACTCTCTGGGACTTTCGAAGTTAATACTTATTGAAGAAGATGTTGTTGAATATGACTATGAGTGGCATGGTAGAGATGCAGTAAAGGTGTATTCCAATGCTAAATTCAAGATTTCATTCAATCATCTTCAATTTGTCAGTCAGCAATTGAATGAAATATCAAAAATTTCATTAGCATGTAGAATTGTTTCTTCTCCTGCAGGACCATTGAAGGTACTATAGATTGAGGGCATCAATTGCATGGCAATTGCACCTGCGGGACCATTGGA
Source organism: Fragilaria radians (assembly GCA_900642245.1). NCBI lineage: Eukaryota > Bacillariophyta > Fragilariophyceae > Fragilariales > Fragilariaceae > Fragilaria > Fragilaria radians. The sequence continues at coordinate 2,214 of CAAAJI010000226.1, forward strand.
GGTACTATAGATTGAGGGCATCAAGTGCATGGCAATTGCACCTGCGGGACCATTGGAGGTACTATAGATTGAGGGCATCAAGTGCATGGCAATTGCAAGTAGTGGAGCATACAGCTCATTTGCCTTGGGAATTCTTTTGAAAGGAACTATAATAAGGGCATGTCTATCATATTCTATTTGAAAAGGAAGGTTAAAAGGTAATTCAAGAGACTCTGAACATTATTGCACCACCTTTGAGGGAATGTCATGAAACATTTAGGATCATGGCCACATGGTTATTATTTGAACGTACAGTACAAGTGTCTCACGGGCATGTTTGCAAGAATTCATGCTTCAGTTTTGGACAAGGTAGATCAGTGAGCACTGGACATTTTCTGAAGGCATCTGTTGCTAAAGGAACTGATTTCGATTGGCTCATTCCATGACATAAATGGTTATGGAAAGATTTTGTGGTAGGAGTAATTTTCCTTGCAAAGAATGATGATGCTCATTTGATATAAAGCGTAGCTTAATGAACTGAATTTTCTCGGATGGCTTTTTTTGTATATGAAAATAAAGTAGATATTTATCCAATTGATTTGTTTACTGTCAGTAAAATCTATTGGTCGTATTGTGTATATTTGTTAAAGTTGAAACATGGTGTGTAAATTTATGTGTCGATGTTTGAACTACTAGTCCTACTAGTAATCTGGCTTTCTGCTATGCACTAAAATATAGTACAAGATTTCACAGTATGCAGTAACATTTTCGTCGCAAATACATTTTCTCACAGAAAGTGATGGAAAATATGTGTTGTGAAAAATCAGACATGGGGCCAGCAGTCGGGGATTCTAATCGTACAACGGATCTCGCTGCTCCAGACGTATACCTGATGAAAATGAAATGCATATATAACCCAGATAACAAAAAAAGAATTCTTATTTCTAATGGAAGGAAAGATGGATGAAGGCGACTTGCAAGAAGGGCAAGCAGTCGGGGATTCTAATCGTACAACGGATCTCGCTGCTCCAGACGTATACCTGATGAAAATGAAACGCATATATAACCCATATAACAAAAAAAGAATTCTTATTTCTAAAGGAAGGCAAGATGGATAAAGGCGAGTTGCAAGAAAATAAAGGGAGCTATCCTCCATTGGAGTCCGCAAGTGTCAATTTAATCGAACAGAGCAATCCAAGTTTCCTGTAAGTTTTCCTACAATGACACCACACACATTCAGATCGAATCCAATATTTCCCTTTTCTATTTTTAAATAGTTCCGCTTCCATCGTCCATTTTGCACCAGATCCAGTGCATATGACGCACGATTCGTTTCATCTCGAGTATAACGAGACGAACAAAATGAAACCGAACATGACTCCTGTGACTATGAATTCCTTGAAAAATCATAGCATGAGTCTTCCCAAGGATTCGAAATCACTTTTATCGGACAAGAAGCCTGGGTTTATTAAACCGGTGGTAAAGAGTGGTTGGAATCATCCAAACATACGAGTCATGCCGTCAATCTACTTATTGGAGCGATCCAGTCGTGTCCTGGATAGTAATTTGTACGAACCATCTAGTATCTTGGAAAATCTTGTGCATTGCTTTCGTATTCTCAGTCTTTGGGTGAAGTATTCTGAAAATCCTGCAGGTGCAGCACTTTTAAGTCCTGAGCTGATAGAAATGTATGTTTATCTTTGGAAAGTCGATGATGGTCAGAAAATCTGTGTCGAAATTCAAAGGCGTCAAGGAGACTCTCTAATTTTCCATAATTATGCAGAGCAAATCCTTAACGCAGCATCTGGAGATTTTAATTCAATCACTTGTTCAGACAATTATTCCTCTTTTGACTTTCGATATTTGAGGGAAGCAGAAAAACTGAACTTTGACGTGCCCATAGACTCTTTTCGGAAGGAGAACCTTCAAGTAGTTGACTATATTCTCAATTGTGTCACTGACAAAAGTCTGAACAGTAGGATTCAGGGAATGAAACATCTGTGTATTCTATCAGATGTAAGGAAGACAAGGATGAGCGACGCTAGTGCCATTTGTAGTTATATCCTGCTTCGGGAAGGTGAAGATAAATTTGGAGGTATTCATGATTTGATTTTTTATGTGATTCAGAAGCGATGTATGCCTGATGAGGAAAGGATCCTGGCTGAAATGTTCTTTAACGATGATAGTGACGATGAAGAGTATTTTGTTGACAAGGATCATAACACAGATATGCCATTGGAGTATCAAGAAGCTTTGCGATACTTGATGACTTACGGACTTACCATTGTGGCAAATTGCTTGGAAGTTGTATCAATAGTCTCATCATGTCAAGCCGAGCCTGATAAAACTCTTGGGTACAGTCCATTTGGTTCCAACTATGTTTTAAAGGTATTGCAGACAGCGCAAAATCTTACTGACATGGATCTCTTGGGTACTTTATTGGAACTCCTTGCAAATGGGAATGATCAACCTCATCATGCCAGTGAGGCAGCAAGATGTTTGAAGTTTCTATGTCAATTGTCGTCCGAAGCCTGTGAACTTGTATTGAAACAAAATGCCACTCAAATAGCTCTTGATGCTCAAAGAATTGGATCAGCAATACACTTGAGACTTGAAACGGAGAGCACAGAGCTTTTGCAAATCTTATGCTCTGCCCCGCCTAGAATTTAACGAAGTAACAATCATGCTCTATTCAGTTATCTCAATATTGTAGGTTACCCATGATTACCCTTACACAATGCTACAAGATGAAATCAAAACAATTGGCATGGTAGGCATAAACAAAAAAAGTAAATCTCAAGTGGAGACTGAATGGTGAGCGCCAAATTCATCATCCAAACACAAGACGTTATTGTTGGACAAGTAACTACATACGATAATCAAGCATAGATTGGGTACATGCATTCCTGACTTATCACAGTCATCAGGTGGATGAACATGATCCACAACAATACTTTTCCCTTGGGAGTATACATGTTATTTGAAAGAAAAATTATGGGAGCATCTAATTTGCATACAATGTATATTTCTCATTTTAGGCCATCAATCCATTAGATTGAACTTCAACAAAATGAACATAAGGCAACGAAGGAATCTTGCAGCCGCATCTAATTTTCAATATGAATAGAAGACTTCAAAGATATCAAAGAGAATCATGATTTATTGTATAGAAAGCACTAACCATACCCCTTAGCGGTAGTGTGATGAGTGCTAGAAACAGAATCCAATGAGTCAACAAAGATTTGGTATTACTACAACCTTTTTTGATGAAATAAAAGTCATTTTTAACTCTGTATAGTTATCCATCAGGATTAAAGGAACCAACACTCTTTGATTATTCACATTTGCATTCATAAGTCAAATGTTATTTTGTGCAATTCAATCGAGTAATGAGTTTGGGCAAGTTCCAACATCTGGGCAGGATACAAATTATCAGCTCCCAACAAACTTGGCATGTCTAACAAAAAAACCACGCCAAACTCTTCAACTAAGCAATTTTCTGTACACAGTCACATAATTATCTGTAATCATGTCACTGTCCTTAGTTTTGACATTTACACTCGGATCGACTTGTTTTTATCTTGGGCAACACTTAATTTTTTTGGCGGATTGCTTGGTAGATTTATCGGTCATTCTCTTGGTAATTGTGTTGGAGAGTTGGTCGTTTGCTTTTTTATTGGACGCGTTGTTGGTGGCATTGTCAACTATCCAAAAGTAGGAATCGGACTAGGTTGAGGAAGTAAAGATGATGCACTTATTGCTGTTGGCATGTTTGTTAAGATATTAGTATGGGTCTTGTTGTTGAGGGATTATTGGAAATCAATTGAGTAAAGTCATCAATTCAGTCTTAGACCCTATAACGCCATTTTCAGTGAGTGCCCAAGAATAAACAGTTGTTGTCAAGCCAAGATAAACAAAACATGTGTCCTTATTTTTCATTAACAGCATGGATCATCTCCATTACTCTTAACGCATTCCATAATTGAATGTGCTTATTAATTTTTTCCTAAAGGCTGTAGACTCTTGTTTACGTTCATAGATTGCAAGAAGTGGTTCATCGCCTGCGTAAATTCAATGAGTGGTAAGTAATACGTCTGAAATAGCCTATCAAATTGAGAGCAAGTGATGATAAGCAATCATTAAGCCAGGAGTCAATCACCCATCCGCGACAATATCTTGGAATAGGAAACAGCCAATCAATTCAAATATTCCATTGCAACAAAGGGGACATTGTAACAAAGCTTCATGATGCAAAACTATCCCAAAGAAAGTTAACACCAAGTAAAAAGTCAGTGACTAGAGAGTACAATGAAATCTAAGGCGCTATTGGGAAAAATGTGAAAATCGTGTTGCCTCAAGAACTAAGGCAATCCACCCTTTGAGAGACAGTGGACCATTTTAGTGAGCTAGAGTATATGCTGCACATTTGTGTTCATTGCATGCAACGCGCCATTGTGCCTATTCCACCATCCTTTGCTATTGCCAAAGCAATGAATATTGCAATCTCTTTTCCATACCTGATGACAAATTTAAAGCATCCAAGTAATGGCGATGACGTGAACAATGAAAATTTGGAGATTCTTTGTGAGTGAAAACGGTTACAACACTTGACATTATCTCTGCTTGCTTCTAATTTGCAGCACTCTCGAGCTAAGAAAGGATATTGTTAAAATTAGAGGCAAAAAGAAGTCTAAACAATTTTTTTCCGTTGTCGTCTGTGCAAACGCGACCAATTCCCTTAAATATAATGTACAATCATTGGGAAGCCAAAGCACTGACCTTTAGTAAGGGCCGCTCTTTTTGCAGAAAATCAAGCAAACCCTTTAATGCGACTATGCACGTGTGGGAAGGGCACTGAACGTACTCCTAGTGATGGATAATACCATTGGACATTTTGAGGTATTCAAGAGAGGCAATATCCAAGTCTTATTCTTGCCTCTAAAATGCAATAGCTGGAAAGAATCACGTGATATGGCTATCATTGCTGCGCTTAAGAAGAGCTATAACATTTGCATCTCAAGGATATTTTGTTGTTCTTTCCAAACAATTTACTGGACAAATTTCTAACTCAGATTCCAAGGAATAGACAACTCCACTAAAAGATACCATTGAGAGAAATTGTAGATTCAACGACAGGAATGTGCAAAGGCTATTTTTTTATCTCATCAGGAAAAGACGTGTATATAGTTGAGGGGAACGCCATATATAAGTGGAGAATGCATATCTTTAACATCAGAGAGAAAATTTGTCCAGCAAAAAAGTTAATACTTAAAATTTCATACAGGTCTACGGCGTGACTAATATCATATTGCTGCTGGTCGTATGTACCATTGTGAAGATACCGAAACATGGTGAATGAATGTGCGGTATGACAAAAGCAAAAGATACAAGTGACAAGAAGCAATGGCACTGGAGGAAAACGATGCCTAGAATCGTGAGCCATTTAACAATCTGAAACAATAGAAGAAACGTTATTTCTAGTTCGCATGACTCACTTTATGGAGCTGCCTAAAAATGAGATTCACCAACGGCATTAACAATTACGACAAGGAGATGCTGCTATTAGAACAAAGAGGGGGGTCAAGAGACTTCCAAAACAATCAAATCATATTCAAGACGCTGAGTCATAACTTTCAAGAATGTGCACAGAACTCACGCCTTTCAACATCCAAATTGATCATGTGAATGGCCATCAACCAAAAGCATACATCTTAAATTTGAGATGAGCCATACAATATGAAATCATTAAGTATATTCAAACCAAAAAAGAAATTTTATTTGGATTAAATGGTCAATGAACAATATGAAATACCTCTCTTTTAATATTTACTGTTTTAAGGATCATATCACATTCCTATTTGGTCCTGTTTGATTGACTAGAATTTTCCTCCCCACGTCAAATGCTACATATTTAGTGTTATGGCAGTGCAAAGGTATGTCCTTCAATTGATTGGAAAATGCCATCACTTTGGAAACGGACACAGATGATTTAACAGTTTCACTCCACTTTGCTTTGGAATCACATTTGGGGGAGCAGATGTTGTTCCCGTGACTCGTATAGCCTAGATTTACCATTCTAGTTTTTCCTGGTCCCATTAAATTTTCGTGGTATTTCATTAGTCAGAATTATTAATGTGCATTTCCACAAAAGCGTTTTCCTTAAGTTTTTACGGTAAATCATTTTTCCATGCAAGCGTTCATGTGTGAATGAAGTGCGTAGTCGTGGAACATGACTTCAGGCGAGAAAGAGAACACATTTGACCACTTGTTCGCTATTTTTCAGCTGAATCAAGAATGAGAAGCCTCATGGATTTCAACTATTTGTGTGATAGTCCTGGAATAGAAGTTGAAGTTTCAAGAAGATTCAATAATCGAGCGAAACAATGTTGATGTCAAAGAGAAAATTCTATCATTCGTTATGAGCATAATTCATGAAAGCGAGCACATAAAATATGTTTCAAACTCTACGTCTCATTCGCGTCTTTATCATCATCTTCCATTGGCAAGTATCTTGGAGTCTTCCCTCGGGATTCATTGTCGAAGATGTTACGAGAGTCACTGCTATTACAGGAGCCTTCGCATGGCATAAGCAAAACGAAGCTGTGGTTGTTCTTGTCATCCAAAGAAGGAAGTTTGGTCGTCTTGAAAGACCCCGACAATTCAGATGATTATAGCCTTGTCGCTGACTTCAAATCTTGGATGTGCGAGGATGGAGAACGGGGCTTGCAATCCATTCGCCCTCATCCGAACTTTGAAGAAAATCGGTACCTATATGCATATTACACGCGACACCGAGAAGGATGCCATGAAGATCCAAAGGATGGACCGTATAATCGATTATCCAGATTTACTGTCTCCAAAGACTTCCGTATTGACAGATCCTCTGAACAAGTATTACTAGAATTACCTCCAACATCCAAACATGTACACAATGGAGGAAGTCTCGCCTTTGGAAATGATGGCAAGTTGTACATCACGACGGGAGATGGCGGATCCCGTGAACCAGCTGTGTCGCAAGATCTTGGAAATCTTTTGGGTAAGATATTACGATTGAACGACGATGGGACAGTTCCAAAGGATAATCCATATGCCAAGGACGGTACGAGGTGCGGAAACTCGGGTGGAAAGATATCAAAAGGTACCTGTTCCGAGATGTAAGTAGCATGTTATGAAGCTGTAAATCAGAATAAGAATCGTTGTTGCATGGAATTATGTCATATTGTCCGCTAATACCTTCATCATGCATGAATAAATTTCAAAGCTTTGCCTTAGGTTTCCGCAATCCTTTCCGCCTAGCGATGGATCCCAATACTGGGAACAAAGTCAAATTTCATGTTGGAGATGTAGGAGCATCAACATGGGAAGAGATTAGCGTCGGAGGTGCCGATTTTGCATTAGCCAACTATGGTTGGCCCGAACGGGAAGGTCCTTGTAAGATTGGCTCCAAAACAGAATGTTCCACAGTCCGTAGTTACAAAGATCCACTCTATTACTATCAACACACGAAGGCAGAGGAGGGAGGAAGTGTCACTGGAAATGCATTTGTTCCAGACAATATCTGGCCGAGTCAATACAAGTATTTGTTCATTGACTTTGTATTTGGTAAAATCTACAACCTCATACACGATCCCGATAGAGAATGTCGAGACTGTATCCCACCTGTACCAGCCTATCGAAATGAAACATTTTATGAACATAAAGAGATGGTTGATATGTTCTTTGGTCCCTACAAGGGCACACAAGCGTTGTATCTTGTCTCTCGTAGTTCATCAGGAAATAACGTTCGACGAATCCGCTATACTAGTACAACCAACCGAAGTCCTGTGGCTGACATCAAGGTCTCCAAAATGATCACCAATGTTGGTACTGATATTATGTTCGATGGTACTGAAAGCTCAGACCCGGATGGAAATAAGTTAACGTACCGTTGGGATTTTGGAGATGGTAGCAGTAAATCTACTCAACCCAAGGTAAAGCACTCCTACAAGGCTAAGGGCAAGTACACCGTAGAGTTGAGAGTTACAGACTCAAAGGGTTTGAACAGCGAAGCCTTTGTAGATGTCATGGTTGGTCAACCACCAAATGTTCGTATCATATCACCCACAAAGGGGCATAGATTTTTTGTCGGGGAAGTGCTGCGCTTAAGTGGGTCTGCCACAGATGGTTCCAGCGGTAAAGGTCTATCCAACTTACAATTGGTTTGGGAGGTCCATCAACACCATGCAACACACTTTCATCCCTTCATGGATTCCACTCCCGGAAATAACCTTGCATTACAAGCCGCTCCAGGACCAGAAGACTTTTTGGCAGCAACTAATAGTTATTTGGAGATCATCCTAACTGCCATTGATTCGGATGGCCTAACGACAACTGTTACAAGAGAAATTTATCCCCGAAAAGTAAATGTGAAATTGCAAAGCGACCCACCGGATTCAGGACGTTTTACAATCTTTGTTGATGAGTTCCCCGTTATCACACCGGCGACAATCGTCGCATGGGAAAATCAAAAATTGAGATTGTCCGTGAACGATCAACCTCCCTACATATTCCAATCTTGGTCCGATGGTGGTTCTAGGTCACATACTCTAAATATTCCGAGGGGGAGTAGTACAACCCTATCACATACAGTACGGTTTGTTACTCAGAGTAGCAATGAAGAGAAAGTCCAGCCACTCATTCTGGCAGTTCGAGATTGTTCCTCCAAAAATCCCTGTCGTCAATGTGAGGGACATTGTCAGACAGACAATGAGTGTCAAGGATCGTTAATGTGCTTTAAGAAGGGCGGCCCTGGAAAATCTGTTCCTGGCTGTGTCGGCATTGATAAGTCTAATACTGATTGGTGTACAAAGACTAAGGATACAACCACCACATTAAATCCAACAATCCGGGATTGTTCCTCCAAGAACCCCTGTCGTCAATGTGAGGGACATTGTCAGACAGACAATGAGTGTCAAGGATCGTTAATGTGCTTTAAGAAGGGCGGCCCTGGAAAATCTGTTCCTGGCTGTGTCGGAATTGATAAGTCCAATACGGATTGGTGTACAAAGACTAAGGATACAACCACCACATTAAATCCAACAATCCGGGATTGTTCCTCCAAGAATCCCTGTCGACAATGTGAGGGACATTGTCAGACAGACAATGAGTGTCAAGGATCTCTCACTTGCTATAAAAAGGGCGGCCCTGGAAAATCTGTTCCTGGCTGTGTTGGAATCGATAACTCTAATACCGATTGGTGTATTTCAAAAAACCGAAAAATGAGTTGATTGAAGCCTTCGTATTCGTTCCCCGATATAGCTGCCAAATATACCTTCTATTTAAATATATGCATATCCTTTGATTATTTTTGCATTCTTCAATAGCGATAAATATTATTTTCTACGACACTCCACAAGATTTATTCTATAAGGATATCTATAGTACCTAAGTAAATTGTTAGTATAAACCTTGTCTAATTCACTTAGACCGGAATCATAATGGCAAAATACAATTGGAAAGCCGAAAACTCTGGACCAAATATCTAATTTAGAGGTAAAGGTTCATTCACACAATGGTGAAAATCAGGTCAATCTTGCGGAACTGTCTGTCGTTAACCCAATCAACTTTGATTTCCGCAATACATCCAAAATGAACAATATTTATTGAATAATTTACAAAAATAGTCGCCAGTATGTCTATCGGACATGGCTTGTTGGTTAAACCAGGCTTTCCCCCGTTTTGGTATGACAGCTTTCTGCTGTGTTATCAATGTTTCTTCATTTGCACGTAGTTCCAAGATTTTATCTGGGGTATCTCTGATGTTTCAACTTAATTTGGATTACAAAATCCATGTGCACTCAATTAATTACCTAACAGAATGCAATTTCTCATATCTTTGGCCTGATAAAGTTGTACATTATTTTCGTTCCATCGTGGTAAACTTGTATTTCCGTCGTCTTGTTTGACATTTTTGAGTTGTTGTAGTGGAAGTTGCTGTATTGTTCCTCTCTTTATCGGTAATTGTAGTATTGCTTTGTGACTGTGTGTGACATTGCATAAAAATAATGGTTGGCCTTGGTTATAACCCATTCTTCTCTTGGTTTATTCTTCTCAGATTTGTGACTGCCTTTTCCGCAGCAATCGCATTTGCCTTTTAGTTGCGCAAACAACAAGCTTACTTGTTGATTTTTCTTCCTTTGTTGTCTTCTTCTTGTTAATATTGTAATCAGAGTCAAAACGATGATTACTTAAGGCTTTGTTTGCGTCTGTATTAGACCAAGGGTGTTACCGTCTTCCCCCGAATAAAACAGAATTGTGCTGTTTTCAAATAGAGTACAAGGGTTGTGTTCTATTCAACCATAACACAATTCTGTTTTATTCGGGGGTATGAGTGGCATTTTTTTGATTGGCTAGGATTGCGCAGTTACTGTCTTTTTAATTTTTTGTACTGTCCTGACGGAGATGGCATCAAAGAGAAGGAATTACTCCTTGAAAACAAAATTGGATAAAATCAGATCATATGAAAATGGAGTTACTGGAAAAGGTCTTCCAGCAATTGCAAAAGCAAATGGAATAAGCATTGAGACATTGCAAGGGTGGGTTAATAAGAGAGAAGAACTTGAAACAGCATTGTTAAATGCTGATGTTGAAACTCAAGAAACAAGACGTTTGAATGGTGGTGGGCATCCTTCAAAGTATGCAGAATTGGAAGAACAATTGCATAGTTGGATGTTAGAAAAAAATGAAAATGGTCTTCATGTTAAAGATCGCCATATTCAACAAAAAGCACTGAATTTGTTTAAAGAGCTCCACCCTGAAATGCAGGCACGGGAAGAATTTAAAGCCCCTACAGGATAGCTCTCAAATTTTAAAATAGAAAGCGCCTTTTTTCTAGAAGACAAACCTCATGTCTGATCACTACCAGAAAATGCAGATGATATTTGTCGTCGATTCATTCAAGAAGTTCATAATATTATTGAAAAGAAAGGCTTTTCAGATTAAGAGCATTATTTAAATGGACCAAGTACCCAGATATTTCGAAACTGAGCCAAAATCAACAATAACAAATAAGGGAAGTCGTGAAGTGTTGATGTGCAAAGGGAGAACTTCCCACAATTGTTTTACGGTCACATTTGCTATTACTGCTGATGGTATTATGCTACGTCCACGTGTTCTTTTCTGTGGGTAAAACAAAACAAGCCAGCAGTCCCCATTAATATTCTTGTTTATATGAATAAGACTGGAATGTGGAATGATGACATACTGCTTGATTTTACAAAAAAAGTTGTCCTAAGTTGACAAGAAACAGCTTCTTATCATGATCCAGTTCTCTATGTCATAGATTCATATGGTGTGCATCTCAACCTTGCAAAATCAAAGTTTCTTGAAAAACAAAATGTGTTTGTTGCCATTGTACCACCGAATATGACGAACATTTTGCAACCATTGGATGTTGCCATATACCGCAGCTATCAAACTTGTTATGATGGTTACATGGCCCAAGCCTTGGAGGATACATGCCTTCAAACCAAAGCTTGAAATCCCATAGTACCATCATATATGGTAGTTAGCAATTGGACACTTGATTGGATTAAGACAATGACACAGGAGGGCATCAATTACAATAACAGGATTGATTCTAAAATATGACTTTGAACTGGACAAACTACATCTGCCTCTAAAAGCACTCTTTGAAGCTACATATTGTAAAGAATCTTGGGATGCACTCTATGGCAAACGTTTGAGCAGTGATTTCGAATTAGAAGTTGGTACTCTAAAAGCTCCTGAATGGTTTCTCCCTGAAAATGGATCTTCAACTCTGTTTGAGTGTTTGAATCAAAGTTGAATGGCAGCAGCAATAGTTGGAGGCAGTATCAAGATCAACTTGCTGCATACATGAAACGAAATTGTGAATATTCAAGATATTACTGATTCTGCATATTTTGATTCATTGCTCAATGCTGATTGAAGTGGTAGTGAATTGGAGATTCATTCAGCCTCTTCCTTGCCCAACTGGCGTATTGAAGTTCATGATATCAATACGCAGTCTGTTTTACATAGGCAGTGGAATATCCCATGATAAATGTGTATCCGGTGACTATGACGCAATTAAAATGCTGGATAACTAAGCTAGTCTTATTTTCAAATACAACGCAATTGTGTTATATAAAAAAAGGCGTTATATTCAGACATGAGTATGAATGTTTTCAATTTCTGCTTTTTTCATAAAACTTAAATATTACACAATTTCGTTATATTCGGGGGAAGACGGTAGTCATTTCCGAGTTGTTGCTGTGTATCTAATCCTATTGAAATTGACACATATTTGGACTTGCCTGCATTGTATAGAAATAGAATCCCAAGAATTGTTGATATGTGCACATTTTCGTTGTTATCTGGGCCACATCTTGGTATTTCCTTGACAATCTTGTCAATATGTTTGGCCCTTCAATACACGACTTTAATAACGTTTCAAGCAACACACACCTTTTAGTATAGTCTTGTAGACACTTATTTTTTCAATCTAGCATATCATCTAGAATGATGGACAATGAGTATCCGTACTCTTGCTAATTGAGGGCATGTTGTGACATTGATTTCAGTAGTTTGATTGATGAGTCATGTTTCAAATCAGAAATTGCATTTATGTAACTTTTCATCCCTTCTTTGCATTTTTCCTTCAGTAACGCGTATGCCATTGTTTAATTGTTCATTGTAGTCTTCTAGTCTCTTACCGTTTTAATCATAATCAGAGTTAATTTTGATCTTGTATTGGCAATTCTCAACATCTCTTATTTCTTGTGTGTTGGCTAGGCTGACTTGCAGTCTCTGTTTCCACTTGTTGGTGTTCACATATTTAAATGCCTTTGGCGTTGTTGCAATGTTGTTGCCGTAATCATAAGTCTTTTGGAAATGAGATATAATGACTTTGTTGCTAATTTGTAATCAGAACCTTGGCTCCCTGAGCCTATGTCACAGTAATGATTTCTGATGCTCTTCTAGAGTTATGGAGATTTAAGTGCTTCCAACTCCCAACCCCTCACGATCCTCAATGTCGTTGACATTATTTCTCAGGTCCAGATGTACAGTGTAATCATACTCTCCAAATTGTTCGAATTTGAATGAAGCCACCACTCAAGTTGTACATAGATCTGATTAGAAGATAATTTGTTACGTTAATGAAATAATTTCTTCTCACAAATAGGAAACAAATCCAGCAAATGTTGCTCATAATATCAATAGTTCAATTTGAACCTCATCAAAATCTTCATCTGCCTTGGGAATTGACTACATTCCTAACAAAAAATCCTTGAATCTGTTGGTATTAGCCTTTGCTAGAAACTAGACACTCCAAATCGTCGATTCATTAACCTTTGCGCAGAAGGGAATCACTGTAATGGTGTTCAAATCGGTCATTTTCACTTTTTTATATGAATGCCGCAGAAAAAGGATAAGAAAAAAGATATTCCCGAATCAACGCAGATGATTCTTGAAAAACAATAATGAATAGATGAGACAAACAGGTAGGAAAGTCTTCCATTGATCAAGCAAACAAAAGGTGAGCTTGAAGGTTGTGACTACTAAATTAAAAATTAACTAATCCACGATCTTCTGACTCATTCAACTCAATATCCTAAAATTCATAATGGATAACGTAAGCAGACAAAAACTAATTCAAGACTGAATGGGAGGGATATTTCCCATACGCGAATCATCTGTAATTTTCCAGATTTATTTTTCAAAGCATTAGAGAAGCAATACAAACTTCACGTATTGAAGCAATTCAAATCCAAAATCCAATTTTATTGGGATACAATGGTCAATGAACAATATGACAACTTTCCTTTTTATGTTTACAGTTTGTATGATCATTTTACATTCCTATGCGGTATTGTTTGATAGATCAGACTTCTCCTCCCCGCTTCAAATGATACATATCGAATGCCATGCCAGAACATTTCCTTCAATTGTTTGGAACATGCAATCACATAGGAAATGTATAAATGATGAAGTATTGCGTAAGCAATGTGAAGCCAGATATCACTCTTTTCATTCCACTTTGTTGTGGAATCACAAGTTGGGGAAGCAAATGTTCATTGCCACATAAAGGCTAGTTACCATTTTATCAATTGAATGCATTCAAATTTCTCCTGGTCCTATGCATGAGACAGAATCATTATGTGCATTTCGACAAGAGCATTTACCTTTATCCGTAAAATTGTTTCTGCTTAAAAAGTATTTTTCCAAATCAGCGGTTGAGTGTGAGAAAGCGAGCACATTTAACTGTTTGTCCGCTGTTTCAAAGATATTGAATAACTAAATCAATAATGAGAAGCCTTCAGGATTTTACCTATTTCTGTGATAGACGTAAAATAGAATTTGAGGATTCAATAGTGGAACATTTAATGTTCGAAGAACAAACTCAATAACGCTGTGAACATAATTTATGAAAACGATGCTTCAAACTCTACGTCTCATTCGCGTTTTTATCATCATCTTCCATTGGCAAGTATCTTGGAGTCTTCCCTCGGGATTCATTGTCGAAGATGTTACGAGAGTCACTGCTATTACAGGAGCCTTCGCATGGCATAAGCAAAACGAAGCTGTGGTGTTCTTGTCATCCAAAGAAGGAAGTTTGGTCGTCTTGAAAGACCCCGACAATTCAGATGATTATAGCCTTGTCGCTGACTTCAAATCTTGGATGTGCGAGGATGGAGAACGGGGCTTGCAATCCATTCGCCCTCATCCGAACTTTGAAGAAAATCGGTACCTATATGCATATTACACGCGACACCGAGAAGGATGCCATGAAGATCCAAAGGATGGACCGTATAATCGATTATCCAGATTTACTGTCTCCAAAGACTTCCGTATTGACAGATCCTCTGAACAAGTATTACTAGAATTACCTCCAACATCCAAACATGTACACAATGGAGGAAGTCTCGCCTTTGGAAATGATGGCAAGTTGTACATCACGACGGGAGATGGCGGATCCCGTGAACCAGCTGTGTCGCAAGATCTTGGAAATCTTTTGGGTAAGATATTACGATTGAACGACGATGGGACAGTTCCAAAGGATAATCCATATGCCAAGGACGGTACGAGGTGCGGAAACTCGGGTGGAAAGATATCAAAAGGTACCTGTTCCGAGATGTAAGTAGCATGTTATGAAGCTGTAAATCAGAATAAGAATCGTTGTTGCATGGAATTATGTCATATTGTCCGCTAATACCTTCATCATGCATGAATAAATTTCAAAGCTTTGCCTTAGGTTTCCGCAATCCTTTCCGCCTAGCGATGGATCCCAATACTGGGAACAAAGTCAAATTTCATGTTGGAGATGTAGGAGCATCAACATGGGAAGAGATTAGCGTCGGAGGTGCCGATTTTGCATTAGCCAACTATGGTTGGCCCGAACGGGAAGGTCCTTGTAAGATTGGCTCCAAAACAGAATGTTCCACAGTCCGTAGTTACAAAGATCCACTCTATTACTATCAACACACGAAGGCAGAGGAGGGAGGAAGTGTCACTGGAAATGCATTTGTTCCAGACAATATCTGGCCGAGTCAATACAAGTATTTGTTCATTGACTTTGTATTTGGTAAAATCTACAACCTCATACACGATCCCGATAGAGAATGTCGAGACTGTATCCCACCTGTACCAGCCTATCGAAATGAAACATTTTATGAACATAAAGAGATGGTTGATATGTTCTTTGGTCCCTACAAGGGCACACAAGCGTTGTATCTTGTCTCTCGTAGTTCATCAGGAAATAACGTTCGACGAATCCGCTATACTAGTACAACCAACCGAAGTCCTGTGGCTGACATCAAGGTCTCCAAAATGATCACCAATGTTGGTACTGATATTATGTTCGATGGTACTGAAAGCTCAGACCCGGATGGAAATAAGTTAACGTACCGTTGGGATTTTGGAGATGGTAGCAGTAAATCTACTCAACCCAAGGTAAAGCACTCCTACAAGGCTAAGGGCAAGTACACCGTAGAGTTGAGAGTTACAGACTCAAAGGGTTTGAACAGCGAAGCCTTTGTAGATGTCATAACACACTTTCATCCCTTTATGGATTCCACTCCCGGAAATAACCTTACATTACAAGCCGCTCCAGAACCAGAAGACTTTTTGGCAGCAACTAATAGTTATTTGGAAATCATCCTAACTGCCATTGATTCGGATGGCCTAACGACGACTGTCACAAGAGACATTTATCCCCGAAAAGTAAATGTGAAATTGCAAAGCGACCCACCGGATTCAGGACGTTTTACAATCTTTGTTGATGAGTTCCCCGTTATGACACTAGCGACAATCGATAGATGGGAAAATCAGAAAATGAGATTGTCCGTGAACAATCAACCTTCCATAATATTCAAATCTTGGCGCGATGGTGGTTCTAGGCCTCATGCCCTAAAACTTCCGATGGGGAGTAGTACAACCCTATCACACACAGTACGGTTTGTTACTCAGAGTAGCAACGGAGAAAAAGTCCCACTGATTCGGGCAATTCGGGATTATTCCTCCAGGAATCCCTGCCTTCAATGTGAAGGACGCTGCCAAAGGGACGATGAGTGTCAGGGATTGCTAATGTGCTTCAAGAAAGGTGGCCCCTGCTGGAAAATGGTAAAAAGATATAGTAGTCGGATATCGCTTTGAATCACGTGATGAGAAATCTGGTGTGCATCGAAAGGTCGATGCCGGCGCGACAGAGAGCTTAGGACTATGTTGATGAGAGCCATATGCGAGGGGCCACGGTTAACGTGTTAGTCTCGCGCAAGCACGGAATGGACTAATCCCGCACGGAATCATCAAACCTCGATCGGAATACTTATTTAAGTTAACTTTTCTGGTATGTACAGACTCCTTTTTTATTACCAAACTACAGACTGTTATCTTAACAATGAGTAAACAATGTAGATTTAATAGATATTAATTTTAAATAGAAAAAAGGAAAACATTCATAGGTCCAAGCAGGCAAGATTCCTATCTCTTCTGATACAACAAGTGGCAGCATGTGTCAGGAGAAGCACGAACGAGGAAATGAGAGCCTTCAAGCAAGATCAATGTCAAGAGGAACAAGATTGATGTCACGAACACAATCGATGTTGTGACTTACATTCAGCTACATGTTGTATGGACTACACATGAAGAACAGAAGTGGAACAGGAGGAACACGAATACGAATTTGCGAACGCAGCAACAAGAAAAAGAAACTTCATAGTTAAATCATTAATTTACATTTGTATGAAACCGAAAGTAGTACAAAGTAGTACTATAGCAACGTATTTATAGTGTGAAAGTGAAGAGCTTCTCAACAAACTTTGAAGTTGAAAAGAGTTGCTCTTGCACCACAGCATGTTGAAAGGATCCTATTCTGAACCTAGAACACGACCTTAAGCTGATGATGATATAAACCACTAGATTATTAAAAGTATAAGCAAATAATTTTCCATTCACATTTCACCGTGCTTTTTACGGCACGATCTTGTAATCATCTGGATGACATTCTTACTCGGAGTATCACTCACATTTTTAGTTATCGTCATATTCAATATCTATCACATGATGTCAAATATTATCGAACTCATCATTGTGACGTAACATCAACGGTTTTTTCAATCTTCAATAACGGTCGAGCACAGAGCTGGACGATATGTCCAACACACTCCTTCAAATTATTACGCATCATCCTTGGTCTTTATCGGTTTCTCCCATTATGACTTTTCTTAGACTTAAGAACCTATTACCCTGCAACGGCTTTGTAAAGAAGTCACCTACCATATCTTCCGTCCGACAGTATTCGAGCTCAATTTCGCCTGATTTTACTCGGTCCTTGATAAAGAAATAGCGTATGTTAATATGTCTTGTAGTGCGTGAGCTCGAACTAATCCCGTTTTTCTCCAAATACATAGCGCTTTGATTATCCTGAAATAGGATGTTGCGACATATTTTGACCCCCTGTGCGAGCATAAAATGTCTAGTCCATGCTATTTGTGGCATTGCATCGTGTACTCCGACTAATTCAGCCTCGGTTGAGCTTGTAGTATTGAGCTTTTGCTTTCTTGACATGCTATAAATCGATCCAATCCCCAGTGACATTGTTCCTCCAGTTTGACTACGCATTTCAAACCTTGTTCCAAATGATGCATCTACCCACCATCGGATTTCATTTGAGTCATCCATTCCAATCGTAAGAGGGAGGTTTATTGTCTCGCGAATATAACTCAGCAATCTCATTAGCTTCTTCATGTCATCCTGACCAGGAGCCTTGACACAGCAAGTGAGAAAGGAGAGGGCGGTCAGCACATCCGGACGTGCACGCATTGCCGCCCATAATATCTTTGCAACTGTGTGATGAAATATCTTCATGTCATTTGCATTGAGGGGAAGCGCTTGATGATCTTTGTCAAATAAATATGGGGCTGCTGGTGTTACCACCTTGCCTTTGATTTCATACGGAAACTCCTCGATAATCTCTCGAAGATATTCTTTCATCGATACACATAGCTTCTTGTCCTGAAACGCTAAATCCATTCCTAGATACGTGTGATTGGTGCCTTTTGCACCAACTAACGGGCCATATATTGACTCGAGCCATTTTATTTCTTCATCCAATACTTGTTCCAACTTATGACTTATCTTCAGGTCGTCGACGTGCCACACTATTGTAAGTTGCGATGCGTTGACTGTCTTATTCGCCACACATGGGTCATATGGGTTCAATACATACCCCCTCTTCTTTAGCTTACCCGAAAGATCCTGCCAGAATAGCAAAGCCGATTTAATGCATCCATATAAAGCCCGTCTAAGCATCAAATATAGTGTTTCCTTTCCGTTTTCGATTATTGTGTATGCAGAATAAGTTTCTGGACTTACTTCCACTAAAAAGGTTGCGATATCTCCAGACATCTTCACATAAACTATATCCGTTTGTTCTGCGTGTAGAAATGCTCCCGGGATGTCAAATACTCCTACTGATCGTTCTTCATATGCATCTACAACTGAAGTGATCAGCACTGACTCTGTTCTTACTGTCGGTG
>CAAAJI010000226.1:55419-67033 GCA_900642245.1 Fragilaria radians
ACTCAAAGGTACGTCACTTTCCAATACATATCATTTAGTCATTTTTAACGATAACGTTATATTGGCTGAAAATATTAATCCGTCGTGCAAGACAAATCTACCTCATGTAAAGTCTAAATAATTCAGTCAATATTTGATGAGAATTAGGAGAATACTTTGCCTTATTGGCACATAGTAGACAACTTTGGCCTTTCTTCATTGAAACTAATAAATAGAAAACCATGATCTATTTTAAACTGAGCTTTTGCCACAATCACAGTATCATTGAATCTAAAACAGTTGCCCAATAAAATTCTCTCCATCCAGTTCTTATTCCTGAGCGTTCTATCTTGCACATCGCCTTATGCTCTATGGTCTAGATATCATATTCAAGCGGCCCCTTAGCCGGAAATAGTCTTGGCAAGAATTTACATTTCGATTATTAGAATGGAACAGATTGTCGGGAAGTCTAACCTTGAAATGATGGTAATAAACATTTAGCAAAATGTATTGATGCAATTTTAACTTGTTCTGCAACCTTCATCTTTTAATATCCGTTTGACTATGGTTGGTCGTTTCTTGGTTTGTCAAAATTGTGCTAGATTAGTTAATGGACAACAATAGCCGTCATTTTTTTCATGTATAACTAGATATTCAATTATTATGAAGTTTTAAAAATATATAATAGGAAAAGAGTAAAGATTTTTTAAAAGAGCAACTTTCATAAACTAATCATTGGGTCCTACGGGAATTCTCCCCTTCAATTATAAAGCTATTGGCATGATTATCTGTACAGTTGCCATGAGAACCTAGATTGAGCCTTTTCTCGATGTAAATCTTTTGCACTTGTTATTGTTATGATGCACTGCTCAACATACTCTCTAGTTCGGCTTTGTGTAACTGAGTATCATCCTTTTTGACTTGGCATGAACCCATAAGAACCAAGGCCATCAAAGCCATAACGAAAAATACGTTGAGTGATGCCAGTCCAATGTTCATTGGAACTCCATGCTCGTTTAGAATGGTGAATATCAATGGTGGTAACCATCCCAAAATGCTTTGAGCAAAGTTATAAATTCCCATATACTCTGTTTGTGAATGACACGGTGTAAGGGAAACAAACATAGTTGTGTTCTGTGGGTGTAGCCATCCCAATCCAGTACCCCATAATACTCCAAATACATTCATGTATTTCTTTTGGCTGGGTCCATTCAATATCCATGATGCCGTGGTGGTCGTGATTATGAAAAAGGTCAATGCTATGAGCGCGCTGCAGCGGGGACTTATAAATAGGGCTAACCACTCTCCAATCTTTGCACCTGGGATTCCCATCACGAGAATTAATAGAAATGCAATCCCAACTTCCATACTGTCCATGGCAAGAAAATGAACCATGTAGGTGGTTGCAATGGAGACCAAGGTTGCAAGTGCTGATTCAGAGCACATAATACTCCACATTAGCATGTGCATCTCTGGAATCTCTTGCAATATATGCCTGGATGTAATAAATAACTTGATAAATCCAGCAAGCAAGAGCGATTGTTTTTCTTCCAATGGTGTGGAAGCCAGTCGCGGTGTGAAAAGAGTCACCCAGGAGAAGCCAAAGAAAAGAGTTGTTGATAGGCAGGTCAACACTTGGGAAACTCTGGCCATTCCCACGGCATCAGCTCCAAGCCATGTGGATATTCCCATAACTTCAGCAATGAATAATAGAATTGATATGTACATAATAACAAAGAAGAAGGAATTATACTTTGTTTGCTCGACAGGATCTTTTGACAGCTCACTGACGTATGCATAAGTAACAGTGATATGCGTTGAATACAGAACACCAGTTATGACCTGAAACATGGCAACATAAATCCATGTATGAATTGAAATCATCGTCTCCAATCCTTTTATGATGCTCAGTGCACATGCAGTAAGTGCTCCTACTTCCTTTCGGTACGAGGTATGATCAATAATGGCGCCAATTAGTGGCATTGAAATCGCTGAACACAATCCCGAAAGTATTGCAATATTGGTTAGCAACGATGATGGTTTCATACCAAACACTCGCTCATTACAGTCCTGCATGCTGGGACATTTCGCCGCTTCTGTCGATAATTCCAAAAGAGCAGGTCCCAAGAAAACAGTCGACATGATAATACTCGCTCTAGCTAAGTAATCAAAGGAAAGACCGGTTGCATCCGTTGGTGAAGAATCAAATCTTAGAATTTTAGGGATTTTGTCGAATCCTGATGGGCGCACAAAAAGACCTTCCTTGAATGCCTTGCTGTCTTGCCAGATTCCTCCATATCCACCGTGAGAATCCATTGAAGATACACTTCGTTTGCGAAGACCGTCACCGTCCTCCAGACCCTCCACAATTAGCGACATTCGATATGCTCTATCGATTTACACTTGACGAAAACAATTAGTATTACTGGACCGTTGAGAGATGTACTTGAGTCTGAGTCGTGCCCTTTGTAACGCCAATGTCGAAAACACATTTTAAAAAAAGAAGCTGAAAACCTTATTGTCAGAAGAAACGATTTGTCACAATGAGTTCCCATGTTGAATTTCCCCCCATTTTGTCCTGCAAAGTTGGAATCTAGTTAATTCAAATCAGATTAGTTTGTGTGGTAGATGTACAGCAAATAATTGTCTTTCGCAGTATCTGTTGTAATACAATGTTTCTTAGCCATTTCAGCATGAATGAAAAACGCCTAGAATGTATCACTTCATGTTTGTTGATAGGATACAGTCATTGATTTGTAGATCCAAACAATCATTGGTCTTGCGTATATTACAAATCATTGCTGGGTTACCCTTGGATCCCACTTGTCTAAACAGGATCCAAAGGCGCGCAACATCAACCTGTGCAAATCTGAAGGGTATAAATGAGCCCCTGCCCATCCTGTAGATACTCTGTTCTTTTCAAAAGGTTGATGACGATTGAACTATTCCCACAGAAGCGCTTGATGCTTCAATTTGTTGTGAAAAACTCGGCTGTCCCTTATTTATTGCCCAATCTGTGTTTGGCCTAAATTTATTATGGTATATAGTTGATCTATGGCCTACTTTTCCAAAGCAACAACACGTGTGTTCCATCTGAGCGAAGGAAAAGTAATATCTTGTTCATTTGAATCACCTCTTTCATTTTGTTGTCCTGTTCCTTTCTCCATTGAAAAGGAATATTAAGTTATGATCACAAAAAGCTTTTCTGGCTTCATTGACTGCTTTTTGGTTGACATCATTATCAGGAGATTGTTGGGAATCAATACCTGTCAAAGCGGATCCATATCTTGATTTTTAGGCATTACTGAGATTGAAAAACGCTATGTAGCTCTATACAGCGTTTATTTTTACACTTTTTGATTGAATTGGCGTCTTTTAAATGATATTCAGGCATTGCCCCATATATTTTTGAGATAATGTTTGTTGCACATACATGTGATCCTAATGCTTTCTGTATAAAGGCATTTAGTCCAGTCTTGTGGCAATTTCTCTTCTTCTGTTATGCATTCAATAATTCTCTCAGTGAATCAAAAATAATCGAGATGCTGTAACGGTGCTTTTGAGAATTTTGATAATGCTCTTTGAATGCTTTCAACAGCTTGAAGTGTTAGGATCTAGCATCACAGAAGAATAAAGACTCTTTTGTAGTCGCAAATGAAGATCATCTCCAGTCTATGGTTCAAACATCTTTGGAAACTCATCGTAGTTTTTGCATGTATCTTGGCTTGTAAAAATGCGTTTGTGCAGTCAACTTGTTGAGTAGTCCACTATTCAGTGAGGACGGATGATAGAAGCATACACATGGTGGACCATTGTATGACAGAGAATTGTTTTTGAAGAAATCAACTCTTTTGTACCTATAGGATGTAACATCTGGTATTCGTTTTGACACCCTCGTACATTTAAGAACACGATAGCGGCACATGGGTCACTACTGTCATTTTGTGGAAGGGCTAACCGAAGTAAGAAAAATTAATGAAGGGAATCGCGATCGGAACTGGACAATCAATGTGTGCCACAAAAAATGGCGATAATTTGTGAGGTGACTTAAGTCAATTGAGACAAATAGTATGTACTAGAATTATACAGTCTCAATAAAGCTCTCAAGAATACATTCAAATGAAACAACAGAAAAGTCATGGTGATGGAACTATTGAATGGTCATAATGGGGAAACAGCAATGTCAATTTGTAAAGCAAGGCTTGGGGAATATTCTTTGTCACTCTAAACTTTGTCACCACACTCACATACAGCCCATATTGAAGGTGCAATGCGCTCCTGCTCCAATTTCTACCATGAGCAATTTCGTTGCAATCATGATGTTGCTGTCCTGCCTCACCACAATACGATTGTGTGTGTGAAGCATTTGTCAAGATGCCTACAAGATCAATAATTTGCAATGCGTTACAAGCTCAATACAATACAAGATGCCCCAAGGTGCCAGATGCTTGCGCAAAATACTTGTACACAAAGTCTTGGTACTATGGTCAAGGCAGCGCCTCAGATTTCGCATCAGGTTGAACATCTCATGGGAGAGGACTCAATGGTTACATTGGTGCTAGTACATTTTCAGAACGTAAAGGCAACACCCAGGAACAGTGATACAGATTTCTTTTTCTGGGGCACCTTATACATTCAAATGATATTGGAGGGTTCCTGAAGTGTTTACATTTCCACTGCAACACAGAATCTATCTGGAGATGATTGTTTGGCCGAAGTGCAGGATATTATGAGTTCCATGATGTCAGAACAATGTTATGCTGAAAAAATACAATTGAGAGTGTTTACACATTTCATGACAACACATGTTTCAATTTTGCCAGTTCTTCTGATCTTAATGGATGTCATGAGGTTAGGATAACCCTACAATCCTACAAGGAGCTTGGAAGTTAATGTCTCTATAAAAATGGTGGGGGGAAAGAGGGGTGAAAACAAGGTGCAGTTTTAATGGCAGAAGGGCTTTGACCAAAAAAGAATTCAAAATGTTGCTTCAAGTTTTCAAGACCCAGGACCTTCCATCGAAGAATTTGGAGTTAGAGTTGTAAATTTGGAAAGCCAGCGTTTTGAATTATCAGTGTCAATTATTTAGAAGGGATCGCAGATAAAGCGTAGGTAGCTATTGATAACGTTCTTTTGAATGACAAAATCTCTAACTGTTTCAACACAAAGAGCGGCAGCACAGATGGCAAGCAAGGCTTGTAGGGGGCGGTCCAAACAATGGAGAGAGTGGAGTGGAGGGTGGAGCAGAGGGTGTAGCAGCGGGTGGAGTGGAGGATGGAGCGGAGGGTGGAGCAGAGGGTGGAGGGGCTTTGCACAACCCTGCAGTGATGAAGTCCATCTCTGCAGGTGCAACCCTGTCTCCTTTGCCACAAAATCTTATTGATTTGTGGCAGGAGCATATTGAGGGAATTGGAGGGGGGAAGCCTGCAAGGTTTTTCTCTTTTTCTGAGCCGGGTTGAGTGAAGGATATTTCTCACCCCCGCAAGATTTGCAGGATATGCTTTCTAGCCCAATAAGAAGAAGGTTATTCAACATATTCCGCAATCAATGCAATCTACAATGCATATCAACAGCAAATGAGTGTGGCGAATATCAATAATGGAGAGAAGCGCGATACGAAAAATGGAACATGTGATCCTAATTTTCAAGTTTAAATTCTTATCTGAGCTGGGATTAGAAGGCAATTTGTTTTCATCGAGCCTGCTCTCAACAGTTTCGGTTTTTCCTGCTGGAATTTTGCAGTGAATGTGTTGACGATCAATGCTAGACTGATTAATATGTGAAGAACGGATGACATTGACAATTTTGACTTTCCATCACAATTTTGTTGCTGTAGTTGTCTATTGCATCAAAAAACTAGTACATTTTATTTTATAATAGTAGTTGGTGCTTGCTTTGCTCAGCAGAGTTAACTATTTTACAAAAGAGAATGTGTCCTTTGAATGTTTACATTACCAGTGTGACAAAGATGTTTATGATTGGTATTTTTGAACCTATTTACTACTTGAACAAACAAGTCAGTGGTATCTACAGCTGCATTCAACATCACAGAACTTAAAGTAAATTATACCATTGATATAGCATTGGCAATGGGAAGGTGTAAAGGTAGTAATTACATTTTTTCCAATAAAACTATGGTTTAAAGACATGTTTTAGCTTTTTCTTGCGCTATTGTTGTAGAAGTTATTGGTGCTGCGGTTATTGGAACGTCAAAGATTGTTGGTGAAAAAATCAAAATAAAGCTGTTGGTATAAAGTCAATATCATTGTTTTGTTAACTTTATAAAATGTATTCTGTGCTTGTTTGACAGATTTAAAATTAGACAATTGTAGGATTCTTACAATAAGAATCATCCCCACACATATTACATTATAAGTGATCGATTAATGCGTTTTTAACCAGTTATAATTTGACTTAAGATTAAGAAGCATGAAAGATCTTTTTCCTGAATTAAAGGAATAGTGTTATGAATTTTTTCATTGTTTGAAGGAATTTCATTTAGTTGCATATTGATATTGCAATTAGATCTATCCACATTTCAGCAGCATTTGAATGACTATTTCGTTAAATGTTCTACAGTTTTGCGACTGAAAGTCTCGACATCATTCTAGTTTATAATTCTGTTTGGGATCGTTTGAATTAGCTACATCACTATTGTTGTTAGTCTAGTCGCTCAGCTCAATCTCTTACTTTCTCGAGTATTACTGTACTAACAAAACGCACAAGGGTTACGGGGTAGTACCGGCCAGATGGTATGTGAAACTTTTTTAGTTGTAGGACAATTATCTGGCGCTTGCTTTGCTACGCAGAGTTAATTATTTTACACAGACAAATCAGAATAGTGTAACATTTTGAATTTCGTTTGCAAATTTCCAACAATAATTACGGCATGGATTTTTATGAAAGCTATTTGTGAACATAGAATTTGCATACAATTTGATGCATGATACAATATTTGAGTTTTACTCCAGGACCTAACATGGCACTTGTATTTTCAAATATATGCATCACTTGCTGAACTGTCTCTGTGATTAGGTAAATTAGACCCATTGATTAAGCATTGACATCAGGAAAGTGCAACGTTATACATTTTCCTTTTTATCCTATTGTTTAAGTCATTTATAGCTTTTGTGTGTGCTGTTGTTGTAGAATTTATTACTGCTCCTGCTAATGGAACGTCAAGGATTGTTGCTGTTTTTGTAGAGTAAAAGCTTTAGTGAGGAAATCAAAATAATGCTTTCGTTGATACTAAACTCAGTGTAATTGCTCTGTTAGTTTATTTCTGTGTTTTCTTAACTTGTATCTAAGTTTAAGAAATTGAAGCAGAATTAGTATGAGAACAGTCATTTCAAACATGTAACAATATTATTCATCCATATGATAATTCTGATGAAACCAGTCATGATAAGACTTTAGACTTAGATACATGCAAGATCTTCTTCCTCAATTTTGATATGTTTGTTTACAGCTTCTTTGAAGACATTTCATTTAAATTACAGATAAACATCGCAATTAAAGCTATCTACTATTGACCGCAATCAAAATTTCAATAGCATTTTCATGAAAAATGCTTCAAATATTCTGTATTTTACAACTGAAAGTCTCGACAACATTCTAGTTTGCAATTTTGCATGGATATAGAAAAGAATGCCCAAGCATTTTTAGGCTCGCATAATTACTCGTACTCGATCACTTAGTCGAGTATTCCATTCAAAATGCAGAAGGGTTAAGTGTGAATATTATACATAGATAGAGGTGCCAAAGGTCAGTCCCTCCAGGGTCACTAACGGTCAACGGTCTGACCCCGGCTCTGACCGTCCAACAAGTGTCATTACGTGTCAATTGCCAAAACCTTGTGAATGGAGCACATACACGAATAGAAGCAAAGGGAAGAGAGGGAGAAGAAGATAAAAAGGAGGGAGATGAAGATAAGAAGGAGGAAGAAGAAGATAAAAAGGAGGAGGAAGAAGGTTTAAATCTATTTGCTGCCACTGGTGTTTGACTACCTGAATATTGGCAATGTATTCGACATCAAAAGAGAAGAAGAATTGGACAGCAGGAAATGCAAACTGGGGTATTTTGTACACATTGCAAAGCCAAGATCAAGTACGATGCTATAAAGAACAACAAGGATGTATAAGAATCATCCAAAAAAAAGAGAGATGATGGAGGCTCCAACAAGAATAAGACAATTGACTATTTTTTTCTCAACCCAAATGAAGGAGGAAAAGACATTGGCTAGTCAGTCAAATCAATTGAAGTTTCATCCATTCGTTGCCCCTCTATGGACTGCATTATCTCTTTGTCCTTTCAGCATTTTGGAAGATATGAAACTGCTAGAGTTGATGCAATTTGTGTAGAAACAGAGGAGAATGCTTATTTTGAAATGGTATGCGGTCTTTTGCAGAGTGCAAGACAATTATTTGCATGAGATAATCATGGAGAAATAAAGATGCCCAATAGGAACACAAACAAAAAGAATATCATCCATGAAGCCAAGGTTTTTGAAAAAGGCAATTCAAAATGATATGAAGAGCAATTATTCATATTTTGCTTGTACATCTGATGTTGTGTGGTAATCTACACAGATGAAGGCTTTTATTGTATTGACATTGTATTTTCTCAATGACGAATTTTGTATGCAAAGCTATACACTGGAAATAAAATCCACCCAAGACAAGCGTACTGGAGATATGATTCAAGGTGAGATGGCAAAGTCATTTATCAAATGGAGCCTGGATAGTGCTTGTTTGACTATGATGTTACAAGATAGAGGATCAAATATGGTAAAGGCTTGTACCCATTGGGGTATTCCTCACTTTTCCTGCAGTGAGCATTCATTGCATCTTGTTGTTGGACCATTTCTTATCCTATCAAAAAAGAAATTGAAAAAAATGATGACATAGCAGTAGATTCAGAAGCAGCAAATGAAGTACAGCTGCAAGAAGAAGAAAAAGATGACGGAGAAGACAAAGGAAGCATTGTGATGAGTCGTATGCACAAGATGCGCTTGTGACAGATATTTGCCAGACTGTAGAAGACATGCAACATCTTACTGTCTGTATTGAGAACTCCACAAAATGCATTGAAAAGATTGATAAGCTGCAGAAAGATCTCTGTCCTACCAATCCAGTGCTGAAGGTACAGATGGACGTGTGTACACAATGGAACTCTACCCTGGATATGTTGTCACAATTGATAATGCTACAGTGTCCAATTGATGAGTTTCTTTTACTTTACAACTCTGCTGCAGGGGAAAAGGAGTCCAAGGGCATCAAAACTGTTCTATCTTGTATCACGGATGAGAAGTGCATGGCCTTTGCTTTCTGCTGAGTAGCTTTGGAAAAGCAAGTGAAATCTTGAGTGGGGAACAGTACCCAACATTTGTTAGTGCTATGCAAGTATTACGCCAGCCAAAGCATTACATTTTGGATCCTGATTTGTTCAACTACTATACAAAAACCCTATCAAAGACAAAACAGTCTTTCTTTGATACATATGGGAGCATATACTTTTTCAGCAGTGTGACTGGTAAGCTAGATGTATGCCAAAAGTTACTGGTTGAACAATTATGCACAATTTAATGCCGAGTGAACGTGTCTTCTCCATTTGTGGAATATTGGACTCTGCAAAACGCACAAGGCTCCCAAGGGAATCGGTCGAAGCGCAAGTTTTATAACTACGATAACTGCTGCTACAAGCACATAGATTCATAAATGACCTTTAGTGACACTTTGACCGTTCTGGTTTTAGCTGACCGTCCGTTGGACCGACCGTTAGAATTTAAAGCTGACCTTTGACACCTCTATATCTAGACTCAGCTGACGGCCAGATCGGATGTGAAACTTTTTTAGTAGTGTAGACTAGTAGTTGGTGCTTGCTTTGCTACGCAGAGTTAATTATCTCACAAAAGATCATGATAGACAATTCAAAATAATGTATCTTTGGAAAATTGACATGAATTTTTTGATTTTTATCTGTAAATGCAGAGTTAGCAGGTAATAAATGGTATTGCATGATGCAATATTTTACTCTTACTACTTAACCCAACTTGTATTCAATCTGACAGTGCTGCCTCTGTGATTCTATATAGTATATTATTGATTCATCATTGATGACATTAGAGAAGTGTAAGAGTAGACATTGCCCCTTTTTTCTTATTATTGTTAAGGTTCAAGTCATATTTTTGCTTTTTCTGTTGTTGTCGTAGGAGTCATATCTACTTCTGTTATTGGAACATCCAAAAATTGTTGCTGCTGTTGGAGAATCAAAGCTGCAGCGAAAAAATCAAAAATGTTCTCTTGTTGGTGCCTAGTCTATATCGTTTGTTTTGTCAACTTTCTTTACTTGTATGAAAGTTTAAGAAATTGAGACAAATGAAGGATTGATATGATAACAGTCATTTCAAATATTATAAATGGACTTTAGATTAATGAACATGAAAATAATTTACAATTCCAGTGTCTTCAAGAAATTCGAGATTAATGTCGCAATTGAGCGCTATCACTGTGGACCGCAATGAAAATTTCTATAGCACTGCATGATAAATGCTTTTAAATAATCAATGGTTTACACTTGAAAGTTTGGACAACACTCTAGTGTAGATTTTTGAGGAATATATAATTGTATTCTTATGTTAAGATCAGCTGATGGAAAGGTTACAGCATCAATGTGCGGCAGTCTATTAACCTTGTACTCGTACTCATCTCTTAGTCGAGTATTAATTGTTTGTGAGGTGAAAGGTTACGGGTTAAACAAATTAGGATGATTTTTCCTATCTAGGTATTACATACGAGAAAAAAAGTGTACCAATTGCTACGGGTTGTGTCCGATGTTGCACCTTCACAAAATTCATATTCCCACAGTTATATATTTATACCCTGAGTCGGTCATCACGCTCCCGCGAGATGGACATGGATACTTCCTAACAAAATATGTTACGGTTGCGTTGAAAAATGGTTTGCAATAATGTAACGGTTGAACGCACGACACATATTTCACAAATGCGTATATTTTGAAAATACTTACCTTCCAAATCAGGGTTTTGAATGGAACGTCAAATAAGTCGCCATGTGTTATCCAACAAATCTTGAGTATTTTCACACTTCTCTGTATTTGCTTTTGTGGGAACGTTGAAATGTAGTAAAGGAGTTAACCTCGAATGAAAAAACTGCGCAATACTAAATGCAAATCGCTAAAATCACACCAAATCCCTGCTTCCAACTTCTTACAAATTAATCATTTAGTCATAACATCAGAATTAAATTTGCTGTCTTCTAAAAGCGATGAAAGTCAAAATTCCTTTTTTAGCTACGATTCTTCACTCTGCTTCATTTGTTAGTTCTACTTTCCAATCCTTTCATAAAGAGACCCTTTTCCGAGATGATAAAAAGTACTGGGATCGCATTCTCGCACAAGATGTTGAAGGGTCCCTGACAACCCCTCCGACAATGCCACCAACCTCTGAGAAGGCCTGCCTTATCAAGGTAAGAGCACGAAAGAAGAACTGTACTAATTATGCACTTGCATTTAACTTCTTTCCGTGATTTGATTTCAGGTAACAATATCTTGCGTGAACGGCGATGGAGTTGATTGTGCATCAATTCCATCAAGAAATACTGATTGTGAAGAAGAG
>CAAAJI010000226.1:67092-81807 GCA_900642245.1 Fragilaria radians
CCAACTTTTCCACCATCTCCCCAGCCCACTCCTCTACCAACTCCTGAACCAACTCCTGAACCAACTCCTGAACCAACTCCTGAACCAACTCCTGAACCAACTCAGGAACCAACTCAGGAACCAACTCAGGAACCAACTCCTGAACCAACTCCTGAACCAACTCTTGAACCAACACCTGAACCAACTCCTGAACCAACTCCTGAACCCTCTTCTTTACCAACGATACCGGCAGAAACTTCTGAACCGACAACCAAATTCTCTGAGTTTCCGTCTTCCTCGCCTTCAGATGTTCCATCTATCATACTGACACTACCTCCTTCTCAATTTCCAACCAATCCACCTACACCACCACCAACATCTAAACCTAATCCACTTCCAAGTCCTCCGCCCACTCCTATGCCGACGAAAAGACCAACTTCCTCACCCACGCCTGCGCCAACCCCCAAACCTACTCCTCCACCTACGAAAGCTCCTACCCCCACTCCACCTATTGGTCAACCCAGTGACACTTGCTTCGCTCAGGTAGCTGTAGAATGTATTCCACCAATCAATCCGGAAGATCCTAATGGTGAAAGATTCGAAGATTGTGACTCAATCAATATTGTTCCAGCGGAGTGTACGGAATTTGTAAATGTCCTTACCTTCCGTTACAACGGGGGTGACTGCCTCCAGTCAAATAATATTCAAGATCCTCGCATATATCAATGCCAAGACTACTTCGGTGGCCCTCCAACGCAAGAAGAAATTGGTGCAGAGTCATACATGCTTATCACAGATATTAAAGGAGAAGGTATTAATTATTACAATGGCCCCGTGTTTGTTGGTGACGTCTTCAATATTACCAATCTTTTGCCAAATTCTGTGATCGTTGCTAATGTAAATGTGACAATTTATGATGGCGAGGTAGCTCCTGAGAACATTCGTCAAACTATGGTGATCCATACATCATGCTCACAAGTTACTTTTCTTAAGGATCGTTATGGCTCTCTAGAGCTGATTGGCTTTAGAAATCCTTCACAAGGGTATCTTACATGCATCGTTCCAGTGTCATTCGACTTTGCCATCCAGAATACAGCTGAGGGCTTTAACGCAGAAGTACAGTCGCTTACCAGCATAACCAACTTTGACCCCCCCAATGACTTTCTAAATTTCACGCAAGAGGTTGTTGGCTTTAAACTTGGACCTGGTGAAGAGCTTCCCGTCTCCAGTGGATCGATTGATATTGATCTTTCAGTTCGTAAGCGTTACACTGTGTTTACAACCGTACAAGGTGTTTCCCCAGATGGCTTCAGTTGTCGTGGAAGTGACTTTACAAACTTCACTGCCGGTAGTGTTGACACTAGGCCAACTTTTGCTCCAGAAAATAGAGCCTAGCGAAGAATGTTGCATGAGAAAGGGAACATTTGCGGGCTAAGTGTTTTCTCCATGAGAATCGTATAATCCATAATTGATGTTTAAGCGTGATTAAATAATAACAAGAATTGAAGTCATGTCATTAGTTGTAAAGCTAATAAAATGTCTATTTCAACGCGGAAGAAAATTAGAAAAATTCAATGCAACACTAGATGGGAAACCAGTAAATCATCATTTGAATGCCTGTCACTTTTGACTGGTTATGGTAAGGCTTCTCCGAGCATTAGTTCTTCTGGGTAACTATTATTGACAAAGTGACAGAGAACCAGCAATCTCTAGATATTAATCATCAATAAAGTGAGAAGTGCAAGAAAATGATTTTTCCCCCGAGAGACTTTTCTATACCTAATGTTAAAAGTGCTGTCTGTGCATTTTCTCGTATTTTTTATTACCTTTATCGATCAGAATTTATAGTAGTTGAAAACCCTCCAAAATGAGTGATCTCTCGATAAGGTCTATGAGCTGTCCAATGCAATTTTGATCAAAGAAATAAGTATTTACGTTGGAATCAGACCCTGGTTCTGATAATATATTTATATTTTTCAAGAGTGTACAAAAATGCATCCACGACCATCTCAACAATACGTCGAGTAGACATGCCATGCTCCATTGTTATCGTGAATTCATTTTCATTCAAAAAGACTGGCTTCAATGCTTCATATCGGAGGAAACGCTGAAAGAATGTTAGTGAAATCCAAATAGACACTCAACTAGTACATCGTAGCAATTTGTTTTGCATTAGGGGTTACGGCTTACAACAGTGGCACCGTATATCGTAGTGACATTTGAGAATGACTATCATGAGGAAAATTTTAGCCCATTACCAATTTGATTTTGTCAAAATTTCCGGATAGCTAGAATTCATAATCAATTATTTCAGGTGAGAGATTGTATGTCAGCCTATGGGTTATGCTATTCTCAATGTAAATTAAAATTAAAGATTCAAATGATCTGTTTCTAGAAGCTGATACTGAGGAAATATGTGTACCTTGATTAATTCCTTAATATATTGCTAATGCATCCAAGTGACCTCACATGGCTCTTTTCCGCAAATGTGAAGTATTAATCAACTAGCGTGAATCATCTTATTCACTTCATTGTACTTGAAGCAAATCATGATAACATACCTCCATAAATTTGGTTTATACAGGAAGAAAACTTTGCTCTGCCTGGGGAGTGAAGAAGGAAGCATTTCAAACTAAAAACAATTATTTTGATAGAGATGGGTGTCCAAATCATGTAATGGCTAATGAAGCACCTAATAATTTCCACCTGATGTCCACGTAATTGCGAAACCAATTATTTAAGTGTCCTCCAATCGTTCACCCAGAATGAATCCTGAAGTGAGGATTTAACTTTGAAATTTTGTACCGAAACGGGGTAGACGCTTTGCTACAATAAATTTTGGGGATTTTACAAAACTAGTACCAAATTTCAAAATATTTACAA
Source organism: Fragilaria radians (assembly GCA_900642245.1). Classification (NCBI taxonomy): domain Eukaryota; phylum Bacillariophyta; class Fragilariophyceae; order Fragilariales; family Fragilariaceae; genus Fragilaria; species Fragilaria radians. The sequence continues at coordinate 69,955 of CAAAJI010000226.1, forward strand.
AACCGGTACCAAATTCAAACTAAAATTTGGGGAATTTACAAACTTAGTACCAAATTTCAAAATATTTAAGAAACTGGTACCAAATTCCAACCAGTACCAAATCTTAAAATATATTTTTTAGTCGCTCACCCCGCTTCGAACATGTCACTAACAATGTTGCTGAGATTCTTAACAATTGTATTGATGAAGCAAGAGGAAAAAATCACCTGCAATTATTAGGTTGCATTACAAGAAGGATTATGGATTTATTTAATCGACGGAGACAAGGATTCGAAACTTTGAATATCACCCTGCCCAAAATTTTTTTAAGCCTTTTGGCTGACAAGATTGAGAATTTGAGGCGTTATCATCAATTACCTCTAGCATCTGAGTATGAATGCTCAGTGCTTGCAGGTAACCATCATGAGTACTCTGTCAATCTTCAAAATGGATCTTGCTCATGCGGTGAATATCAGTATACATTGTTTGCCTGCGCTTGTTGAATTGACTCCTTACACTACTATTAGCCTATTGTGATAGTACTATTGAATTGTATGTCATAGGGAAAAAAGAATCATTTTTAATTGCTTTGGTTAGTCTTAGGTCTTAGGTCTTAGGTCTTAGGTCTTAGGTCTTGGAGCTTTTTACGAAATATAAGATTTCCGATCGAGTCTTTTTTCCATTCTTAAAATTCCTACGATAAATGTATTACGTATCACATGTATCACAACACACTCCTGCTGGATAACAGGTGCATTGTTTTTAATTCAAATTCATAATCGCTTGGCGAAATGCCTGAAATTTTTGACCTGTCAATGGTTTGGTCATAAAATCAGCAATCATTGCATCTGTTGGACAGTATTTGATGGATACTTCTCCTTGTTTGAATAAATCTGTAATACAGAAATACTTGATGTTAAAATGTCTAGTTCGTTTGCTAGAACTGACCTTACCATTGGTCTCTAAGATATTCTGTAATCTTACATCCTTGGCCTTCCAAAAATAGCTTTGTCCACATTACTTTGGAAATAGTATCATCAACTGACACTAGCTCTGCTTCTGTTGAGCTTCAAGTATTTACTCTTTGTTTAGTTGAAATTGTTTGAATTGCACCCTGATCCATTGTCATAACGCCACCCGTGTGACTCTTGAAATCATTGTGTACTGCAAAGGATGCGTCGATATGCCATTTAATGACGCAAGTACCATCTGCCTTTAGAGTTACTACATCGTCTTGTGTATGCTCAAGATAGTGCATCATTTTGCAACGTTTATCCCAATCATCATCATTTGGGGATCTCACTCGTTTAGTAAGAAATGGAATTGCTGGTTGTATGTCACATCTTTCTCTTTTACTTAAGAAAAGTGCTTTGGCGACAAAAGTATGAAACACGTGTGCTTTTTTGATGTTAAGTGGTTTGCAGCAGAATTCACTTTATATAAATTCTCATTCCATGGGCAATTTTTTGAACTGCCTGGTAACTCTTCAGGAAACTCCTTTGTCATTCCCTAAATGTACCTGTCATGACTTTCACCACTCCTGGTGTTGAGTAATCTAGTGTCATAGCTAGATACTCATGTGTCTGTCCTCGTGTGGCTTTTTCTGGCGCAATCTTTGGATCACCATACATTGATTCAAGCCATTCATAGAACTTATCGTTCACTCTGAAATCCTTGTGACTTGATTTAACTTTGTCTACATGCCAAGTCACTGTGTGCTGAGTGCCATTTACACTGCAATAAGCAACACATGGATCATAATCATTGGCTTTAAACCCAATTGGTTCTAAGTCATTCCTGAATTTCTTGTAAAAAATAGTGCTGATTGAATCATTCCATAGAGGGCTTGAAGCATTTGACCATAAAGTACCTCGTTCTTTCCTTTGTACACAACATAGTTGCGATATCATTCGGTAGTCATATCAACAAGTATGTCAACCAAAACTCCTCGAATTTCATGATGACTTGCTCTTTCTTTAAGTCTAGATCCGTTTGCACAAATGCATTCGGAATATCCACTGTCATTACATCCCTTCCTTCTTCTGCATCAATTGTAGCAGTTAGAAGGATTGAATCTATGGCGGCTGTAGGGCTTGTAGCCTCCTCTTGATTTACATATTCTCGCTGAGTATTGCTATTTTCACAAGTCCAGCCTTTAATTCTATTATCTTTCTTTTCAACCAGAAAGATAAGACTTTCTAATGCACGCCTCTTATCATGTGCACTTAGTGTTGATGCATCAATGGGTTTGAAAACTCTCCTATCGTGGAGTTGCTTCATTTCTCCAAGCGCAGCATCCCATCCTTTCTCTCCAAACTTCTTGAGTCCAGCATTCAGACTGTATATCTGTATAAACTGATACTGATTTTGGAATTTGTTCATCATTTGATTTACTATAATTGCAAATACCCTTGCTGAAGTAGTGGTATATTCAATATTCTTGAGTTGGAATATTATATTGAGATAATGATAGCTTAACAGGGGGTTTGGATACTCTTCCAAATCTTGTAGTTTTATAAGGTGTAGGATTTCCTTGAACTCCTTGATCATTATTCTCATCACTACTGTCTTGGTTTGATCCGCTTTCAGTGACATTATCCTCCTCATCCTCACTATCATTGCTATTGTTGTCATCATCATTGTTTATTGAGGCTTCTTCATTATCATCATTCTCAGGTACGGTAAATTCAAGGGTATTCTTCTTATCTGGTAGAATTCCTCCAATATCATTTGGATTCATTTCATCATCAAATTCATAATCTTCTTCTCATCCTCTTCTTCATTAATATCACTATTTTCATACACTCCTGCAATGGAAGCGGTGTCATGGAGTACAATCCCAGCACTGGTTGTGAGTTCTAAACCTGTTGGCACTTTATCACAGTCAGCCATTGCATGAACTAAGTCATTAACATCTTGAGTCATAGGTAGAGTGGGAACATTTCAGCGGGTTAAGTCGGCTCCAGTCCGAAGATCAAGTAATTCATGACCACCTTGATTGTTACTCAAGTATGAAAGATAGATGCAGTCTAATGTACGCGGATGTTGCGTGTTGGTGCGCATGGGCTCAGTATGAGCTTGAACATAAGTTCCAAAGGGTATAGCACAATGTTTGGCATAATCCAAGTTTTCTTGGTGAATGATCCTACGTGGGCTGTAATAGGGAGACATTCCATTTGTAGGAGGAAAGAAATTTAATTTATTTGTACTCTCCATTGCAAGAATCTTTATCATAACTGCAGGCAATTTCAAAAATGGAAGGCGATGGAATGTAGCCCTGACGCGTTCTTTGATAACCCTATTACTGCATTCAATCTCAAGAACATGCTCTTGTGGATTTGCATAATTCATTCTAGCATTGTAGGCTTCATTCATTAATAGCCGGAATTCATGTCACAATGAATATACTTAATGTTGAATCCAGCCAAGTTGTAGAGGCAAAGTCCAAAACATTCCTGCAAGCTATGCTGGTTTGATTTGGCATCCACTCAGTGCTCCGATGCATTATGTTTTGAGATATTGTGGTTAAGAAGGATATACCATTAATTTTCATGGTGTCCATACATAGAGGTATTTCACGTTGAGCTTCAAATAGTTCACGAGGAATCTAAATGTAATCTGACACAATAGGGAGAGGCTTCTTTCTGGTAGTCTTGCCCTTTAGACTACCAATATTGGGACCAAAGATATTCTCTGCTAACTTGATGTCTTCCAGAGTAATAGGATTATTCTTTATACAATTCATCTAAATAATTGCTTTAAAATCCCTCAATGATGGAGTACCAAGCGTATGATAGGGCTCCCTGGCTTTCTTGGCTTGTTGAAACTGTTGAGCTGTGTAGAATTTCTTATTCTCCTCAATCTTGTTTAAAAGATGATAATTCTCCTGATTCTTGGTGAAAGGATTATAGACATAGAGTCCAAATGGTGTCTTGTGAAATGGTATTGATCGTGCGTGAAGGTGACACTTCTACCCAGAAAATGTGCTTCTTGTCATCATAAGTGGTTCAATGAATCTTCTCTAAATCAGCCATGCTTAAAATATTATTGAGTCCTTTGTCATTGAAATAAACTTTTCCAGCATGCTTTGTATCTGCAACCAAATTGCATTTGAATGGTTCTCCATTTGTTGATAGCTCCAAAGCTTTCTTAGATTGTTGAATGTTTGCAACAAGTTTCGGTTGACGAATACATGCTCTGTAGATTGATTATCCAACAGAATGAGGTTCTTCATTTCAGAAATGTGAGCAAGTTGTGCATGGTATCCTTGCCATCCATTAGCATCTTGGGTAGCAACATTTTCCTTTGAGCTGTGCAAATGATGGCTGATCTTCTGCGTCATTGGTAGAATTACTTGAACGATTATTGTTGCTGTTATAGGTGGCATCGGACTTATGATTGCTTTATGCATTAGTAGCTTCAGCTATGGATCTTGGATACTGATTGTTGCCAAGAGAGTATTGAGTACTCAATCCACTGAGAATGGTTCCATACTTTCTCTTATCACTTTGTTCCAAGTTAACATATGCTGCATACTGGTCAAATGCAGTAGTAGCAAGTTCTGGATATTTCTTTTCAGATTCAGATAAATATCCATTCATTTTTGTTATTCTCCATAACATCTTTAGCTACCTTGAACCTTTTGGTAAAGTCTTGCAAAGATTCTCCTTCTTTCTGTTTGCATCCATGATAATCAGCATTTGGTACGATAGTTCAGAGCGTGCTCCTTAATGGCATGTAATAATCTGATTGGGTTGTCATAATGTCATCATCAAAGTCTTGGCGTGACTCACTCTTGTGCTGCATTGTCTTAGAGTACTGGTCCCATAAGAAAGCATATGATTTTGATAAATTTGCTTGATAGGTCTGCTCTTGTTTTTCATAAACATTGAAAAGGATCTTGAATTCAATTCTGAATTGTTCATTCTCTAGAATGTTGATATCCTCTCCTGAACTCTGACTTGTCTAAAGACAAGGTTTGAAAGATGTAAAATCAAAAGGCTTTAGCTGACCAAGAGCTGTTGCTATATCGTTAACGTGTAAAAAAGTCTTTTTTGTTTGATTTATCAAAAATGCCGTTGTCATCTCATAATCTGATGCTTTCCGGGCAGAGCCAAGATAATACTGATGATCTTTGAAAGCCTTCTTCTGGGAGATCTTCTGTTGGTTGCTGTTATTGTTGTTTTGACGTTTTGCGTCCTCTACGTCCGAGCGAGGGATTGCTACGGGATCCACGTCCACGTGCTTGTACACCACATCCACTCATCTCTACGGGATGATTCGTTACAATTTGCTTTGTTGCTATTTTGTATAAAACTGTTGAATTGACTCCTTACACTACTATTAGCCTATTGTGATAGTACTATTGAGTTGTGTGAAACAGAATCCTTTTTTATCGCTTTGATTAGTCTTAGCTCTTTGAGTTTTTTTACGAAATATAAGTTTTCTTTTTTCCTTGTTCTTCTCCGAGAGATTCTTAAAATTCCTATACTAAATGTAGTATATCACATGTATCATAACAGCGCTCATGCAATTGCCTTTATTCGTGCAACAGGAAAGTCTCCTTTGGATTTCATTTCTGAAGTTTACAATTGTGAAACAAACATATTCACACGTCATGCATCCAGTAACTATTGTGAATTTGCAGTTGAATGATATGAAGCCTCCTGCTATTCGTAAACAGGCAGGAAGACCAAAGAAAGTTCGTTTGAGAAATCGTAGCGAACTTGGATTCCCCAATCTCCTACAGCTTGTGCAAGCAGTCAGGTCACAATAAGAGAACGTGTAAGCGAAGACAAGCAGGTGCGAGAACTGAAAGGCATTAATAATCTTTATTTATGTTTGAAACTAGTCTTTTACTTATTTTGAAATTTGACATTCGTGTTGTAAAAAAATAAATTGATTTTAAGATTTGGTAGTAGTTGGAAGTAGTTTTGTAAATACTTTGAAATTTGCTACTAGTTTTGTAAATTCCCCTTTACTTTGTTTCATCGCAATAAAATTATAGGCGCGCTTGAAAATGAAGGGAAAATCTGACTCGGATGTCAAGGTTGTAGATCAAGACGATGAACTCAGCGAAAATGAGGAAGAAGAGGAAGTAGATGAAGCTGAATGCTATGATCAGAGTATTCAGACACCTGTGGCTGGTGCCATTGAAAAGGGTGATACAGTAGATCCTGCTTTGCAGGAAAGGGAACATCATCACTTAGAAGCGGCACGGAAAGAAAGAATGGATTTCTTGGCCTCAGAGGCCAAGAAAATTCGTCCTCCGGCTTCTAAACAGGATCGATTAGACTATTTAATTGCCCAATCTGATGTTTTTGCACATTTCCTAGCAGGTAAGGTACATCACGTTTTTGCGACGTCCTTTTTTTGCCACGATTTGAATCCGTGTTGCATGATTACCCCAGATCCTTCTTTTTACCAGCATTTCATTGTCTCATATGAATCAATATTAGGTTCCATTGCAGCGAATGCCAAGAGAGGAACATCGGAAAAGAAGAAAAGCAGCGGTTCTCGTGGTCGTATGACTGAAGCAGAAGAAGATGATCTACTAATGAAAACCGCAGATAGCAAGCGAAAGACAATACGTCTGGCTCATCAGCCATCTCTACTAGCCTCGCATTGTAAAATGCACCCATATCAGCTTGAAGGCTTAAATTGGCTTATCAAATTACACGACCATGGAATGAATGGTATCCTAGCTGACGAAATGGGTCTTGGTAAGACATTACAGACCATATCATTGATAGCCTACCTGCGTGAATATCGTGGCGTCACAGGACCGCATCTCGTTATTGTTCCAAAATCTGTGGTAGGAAACTGGATTCGAGAATTCCGCATGTGGTGTCCTATGATTCGACCCATTCGAATGGGTGGGTGTAAAGAAGAGCGCCAAAAAGTGGTTCAAGAGAGCTTAATCCAGGATGAAAAGGGAAATTTTCCCTTTGATGTTTTGGTCATTTCTTATGAAGGAGTATTGAAGGAGAAAAGCAAGCTTGCTAAGATTAATTGGGAGTATTTAATTATTGATGAAGCGCATCGGATCAAAAATGAAAATTCGAGTCTCTCTCAAGGCGTTCGCATGATGAAGAGTAGTTTCCGACTCCTAATTACCGGAACTCCCCTTCAAAATAATCTGCATGAGCTGTAAGTTCCCGTTTCCCTTGAATGAACAAAAGGTTAATTATTATTCTAATATTTCCCCCCTTTCCCTTAGTTGGGCTTTATTGAATTTCCTTCTCCCTGACATATTCGGAGATGCAGATCAGTTCGATGAATGGTTTTCTTTGGCTGATGATCAAGGCCAAGAAAACGTCATACGAAAGCTACATACAGTATTACGTCCCTTCATGCTCCGGCGCGTCAAAAAAGACGTTGCATGCGACTTGCCGCCGAAGAAGGAAACGAAACTCTACGTCGGTCTCACCGACATGCAGCAGACCTGGTACACTAAAATCCTCCAAAAAGATGCACATGAACTCAACGCCTTGGGTGGTCCCGACCGCGTTCGATTGCTGAACATTTTAATGCAGCTAAGAAAGTGTTGTAATCATCCTTACCTTTTCGATGGAGCCGAACCCGGTCCTCCTTACACAGACGGACCCCATCTTTGGGAAAACTCTGGAAAAATGCAACTTATGCACAAGCTGTTATCAAAGCTCAAAGAAAATGGATCTCGTGTTCTTATCTTTTCCCAAATGACACGTGTTCTTGATATTCTGGAAGATTACTGTCGACTTGTCGGACATCAATACTGTCGTATCGATGGAAGTACAGATGGCGAAAGAAGAGATGCCCAAATGGATGAATTTAATGCAGAGAATTCATCTAAATTTTGCTTTTTGTTGAGTACTCGCGCCGGTGGTTTAGGTATCAACTTGGCAACAGCCGATATTGTAATTCTTTATGACTCCGATTGGAATCCTCAGGTTGATTTACAAGCCCAAGATCGAGCTCACCGAATCGGGCAGAAAAAGCCTGTTCATGTTTTTCGCTTTGTCACCGAAGGTACAGTCGAAGAAAAAATAATTGAGCGAGCAGACCGAAAGTTGTTTTTGGACGCTGCAGTTATTCAACAGGGGCGTTTAGCTGAGCAGCATTCATCCTTGGAAAAAGATGAGCTAATGAAAATGGTTCGTTTTGGTGCTGACCAAATCTTGAATTGTAAAGGGGGAACGTATACTGATGAAGATATTGACGCACTCATTGCAAGAGGAGAGGAGAGAACAATTGCAATGCAAGCTAAGCTTCAAACTGATGTAAAGCACAATCTTGCGAACTTCTCTCTTCTCGCGGATGATGAGAATGGCATTGACACATTTTCTTTTGGTGGGAAAAATTACAGAGAGGACTCAAAGAAGAATTTGGGAAACTTCATCACATTGCCTCAAAGGGAACGCAAACGCAATTACGATGTCAACGAATACTTTCGAGATATACAAGGAAGTCTTGCCTCTAAGCCACAAGCTGAACCGGGAAAGAAGAAAATTAGAAAGGGGCCCGCGACACATGACTTTCAACTATTTGATCAACAGCGATTGAAAGAGCTAGCAGAACTGGAGGAATCCCTCATTGTGAAAAGAAATGACATACTGAGTCAAATCAAACAATTACGAGATAAAGCAAAGTCTTTACCTGTTGGATCCGAAAGCTCAACGGAAATCATTGCTTTGGTAGACCAAATGGATGTCGAACTATGTAACTATCAACTCTCCAAAGAAGAGCGAGAGGAATATCAGCGTCTTCAGGAAGAAGGATTTCCCGATTGGTCACGAAAAGACTATAAATGTTTTACACTAGCTTTGGAGCGATACGGCCGTTACAATCTTCCAGCAGTTCTTAAAGCGATGGAAGATGAATGTGGTAAAAGCAATGCAGACGTCAAGATGTATTACGTGCAGTTTTGGCTTCACTACACAAGAATAGCTGACCATGAAAAAGTTATGGAAAGAATTACAAAAGGTGAGCAAAAGATCAATCGTCTTAGAAAAATACGGGATGCGATTCAAGAGAAAGTTGAGCGTCATCTAGAAGATGTTTATGGATCATTCTTCTGGGATGCAAAGCAAGGCTCAGAACAAGTGAAATCAATGCCGAATGTGGCTGAGTTGCTTCAATATTCCTGGCCAAAAATGAAAATTAACTATGGTAACTCGGGAAAAGGAAGGTGTTATCAAGAGGAAGAAGATGCTTTCTTGATATGCATGATGCATCGTCATGGTTATGGGGCTGCTGAGAGGATTCGCATGGAAATTCGTCGAGCGTGTCAGTTTCGGTTGGATTGGTATTTTAAGTCTCGCAGTACCGCGGAAATACAAAAGCGTTGCGATGTTTTAGTCCGTATGATAGAAAAAGAAAATTACGATTTTCATAAAAAAGATGATATTCCGACAATTGACGAAACAGAAGCAATGGCTTTAAAGACAGAAAGTAAAACTTGAGAAAATTAGATGGAGAATTCGAAAAGTCACAATGCATGTTTTCCCTTTAACATTAATAATTTACTTCATTACCTATGCCTCGGCAAAAACAAATTCTCTCTCTTCTAGTATAGTATCTATTAGTCCTATTTTTCATGCATCATCCAAAGCTTTGTCCAAGAATTACAAGCTCAGTACATATTTTCGAAATCTATAATCCATTTTGCTAAACCTTTATAATGCTTCTTGAAAACAACACTAATGGCAGTTATACGTTTCTTAATTTGTATTTTTGCTACCATTTGCATCCGATTGCATAACTTGCTGACACCAAGGGCAGAGGCCAACCTTACTGGCCTTGATTTTCCAAGAGTATTCTGCGTCACACACTGCGATGGCATGCACTAAACAATGCTCCACACAAAGCAGAAACATCTTCTCTACCTTTAAAGGAATCCCTCTTAAAGTTTGGACCATAATAAGTATCCTGCACTAGTTTGGCCAAAATATCCTTCCATCTTGTTCTTGAATTCTTCAACGTGTTCACGATTCCCATCCCAGATTATCTGTGAAGGTAGGAACTGACGGTTTTCATCCTTTGCACTTAGGGAATCATTTGCGCTAGCCTTAATTGTTTTCATGCCATCAATTGGCTTATTTTCTTCATCCATTAAATACTCTTTTTAATTTGCGTCATGCTTTTGCTTGATTTCATCACAAGATTCTTCAAAATTAGAGCTGGTAAGAAATCGTGATTGATTTTTTGCGATATGTTTACTTTCATGAGACAAATCACTGGATATAGAAATTTGCTAGTGCAATGTCTTTCTTCTCTGATTTGGAGCTGATTGTTGATTCGTGACTCCAGAGGCAAAGACATTTTTTGCAAGTGGTGAAGGATACACATTTATCTGATGCGCTCTAAGGAACGAGTCTCCTCTTTGCATGTAGATGAAGTAAGATGGAAGGGTAGAGTTTTATCATCATTATTCAGGCTAAATTGCTTCTTGATTATTTGTTGATAAACTTTCTTAAACACGTAACCCTTACTATAGTCTCCTGAAAATCAGAGTCTCAGAGATCCTTAAAGAAAACATTTTTCAATAACATCATGCCGTCTGAGATTTGATAATTGGATCATGATCTTCGTGCGACACTTTTTATACAATACTAGCAACCGAGGATATTATGTTACTCCCAAAATAATGCTTTCATATATGCCTGGCTCATACGGACCTCGTTGGATGCCATAACCTGATACTATTTCATGATAGAATTGTTCGAGGGTCCAAATTTTGTACTATCCAAGGAAAGTGATACCATTGTTCTTGGATACTTTAGTTGGTCTGGATTGCGTAAACACCTCTGAGTGTTTTGAAAGTTTAGAATCATGACAGACCCTGGATAAGGAGGATAAGGAAGATATTCCTGATTCCATTGTATGGGAGACAACACCAGCTAAAGTACAATATTAAACTGAAATTTCAAAAAAACGAGTTTCGAAGAAACTCCGGTTGCGTTGCGAAAACTCTTTATATTTAATATTGAAGAAATCTAAATCCTTTACTTTGGCTGTGACTATTTAGAAAAGCTAGTTTTCTTCTCATCACATTTGCAACAATGCATATTGAAACATAAAAATGGGAAAAATTCTACCGTATGACCCCAGACAACTAGATACGGCTATCATTTTTATTGTGCAACTTATGTGTTCCCGTCTTCATTAAGGTTAACGGCAGCAAGTTCCCATAAATTCTCAACTCGGATATTTTACATCCAACAAGTTTGCGGGATTTATTTTTGTGAAATGTGCCATCGCTGAATTCAGAATACCTTCGCCAAAAGCAGAAAATGAACTTGTCATCTCACAAATTATCTTTTCGCAAAAATGAAAATTACAGCTCTACTTCTCGCTGTTGTACTCGGCTCATCCACTGCTCGCATCGGAACCACTGATGAAAGCAACACAAGATTGTTCAAAGATGAAAAAAGATATTGGGATCGCCTTTTGACGAATGATGTTACAAGTTCTTTAACTCTTCCACCAACGCTACCACCTACGCCTCCACCAACTCCTCCACCAACTCCTCCACCAACTCCTCCACCAACTCCTCCACCAACTCCTCCGCCAACTCCTCCACCGACTACTCCACCTACTCCTCCACCTACTCCTCCTCCTACTCCTCCACCTACTCCTCCTCCAACGCCTCCTCCAACTCCTCCGCCTACTCCTCCACCCACACCTCTTCCAACTCCGCCACCAACCCCTCTTCCCACCCCTCCGCCAACACCTGCACCTACTCCTGCGACTTTCACTCCTACTGCCAAGGTTTCTGATTTCCCTTCCTCTTCACCTTCTAGCACACCTTCTGAAATTCCTTCGATCATTATCACTCTGCCTCCGACTCCTCCTCCGACACCACTACCATCTCCACCTCCAACTCCTTCTCCT
>CAAAJI010000227.1:0-32022 GCA_900642245.1 Fragilaria radians
CTTAGCCCAGCTGTGAAGGAATTGGACTTGAAGCCCTTTAAGAATAATCGGATTCGCAGGTCTTATAAGATGTCTGAGGATATACCACTTCCGCCGCCTCTTCCGTCGGCTCCTCTGGTTCGAAACAAAAAGAAGCCATTGCATGAAAATTTTAGAGCACCTTCCAGCAGACGAAGGATAATGTTCAATTCATTAATGTGTGGACTTTCACCGCTAGTGAAGAATCGAAAAGGATCGGATTTCGAAGGAGAATCTGGTCACGAGCGCGGAAGGAAGAGAGTGCGATTTGAATCCAGAGTTGTCTACCACCAAATTCCACTCACAGATCCTGATACGAAGCATTTACTGTATTATTCTCAAAAGGAGATTGAAGGATTTTTCACACTGAAAAAGATGGAGCAAATGATTCATATGTATACGTTAACTCGCAAGCGCACAGATAGTTTGCAAGCCTCCATTCAAGTCGAATCTGATGTGGAAAAAGCTCCCGCAAAAATTGTTACACATAACCCGCTATTATTGATCCAAGAAGAAGAAACCACAGTGGTTGATCCATTTTGTCAGAAAAGTTTGCTAAGAATGTCAGAAGTGAAAGTATAAGAAAAGAGATATGAAAGTGATACGCATAATACATAAATGATTTAAATATGAGTAATAAGAATTTATCAGAAGATTAACGGTTTGAAATGGTTTGCGGAAAATTTTAATAAGTCTGAACGACACGACTTTTCCCTAGAGTAGTCAAGTTGTTTTTGCAATAGGACTGAATCTCGTATTGGAAGTATCTTGGTAAAATCAAGTTGTATTGAACGAAACACTTGAAGCGGACAGCAAGATCGATGTACTTTCCCGCGTTGATGTGCTTATTGAACACATCTACGTTCTTCTTCCGATCTTTCCGATAAACCAACTAGAGAATGATTGCTCAGTTACTTATGTAGTCATTTAGTTGAATATTCAGAAAAATAAATCCATTCTTTATATTTAAATCAATTCGTTAAGTCTCGAGAAGTTAACCTTTTTGTGATTTATGTCAAGAACAAACTGCATTTATTCAATAGGCAACTGTGCGATTACAATAAGCACACAAATATTTTGCAAGTAGTCGCCTTGATCTGATATTATATGCAAATGTCACCTTCAGAATATGTGCTCTAACTGCTGAGGCAACCTACTGATATTGAATTTTCACCACTCAAACTGAAATTTAATGATGTTTCAGAACATAAGCTAGCGCCATCAAGTGATTCGTCGTCACTGTATTCGAGCTCTAGAGGAGGAGGCGGAGGTGGCGATAGAGGAGGAAGGTTTAACGAAGACGACGATGTTCGTTTTGAGGCTGTGTACGCTTGTATCATCTTCTCCATTTTGTCCAGCGTTTGGAAGGTAGAATATTCTTTTTGAGAGTAGTAAAGAATATTTCTTAACTCTTCATCCATTCTAGGAATCTCATGTGTTATGATTTTTGGGTCAAAATGTACTTTCCGTTGTCCATTATTCGTATGGAGGGAAGGCCTCGGTGAAAAAGGTTGAGCACATTTGCGGCTCCTAACCAATGGCGAAAGCCCTGTAACAGCTGCACGAAACTGGGAGAATAATCCACTATGTGGAGAAGAAATAGTAGCATTTTGCCGTCTCAAATTGGGTCTCATGGTGTACTTGCGTTGCTTGTCTGTGTGAAAAAGTCGGTCTTACGCTTTGGCAGTTTTAGAAAATTTCGTTTTATGATCACAAGGAGTAGAATCGGTAGGTTTTCTACTCCGACCGTTCGGAGTGTTAACCAACAGATGCGAAGTTTTCAACGTAATCGTGATTTTTTCCCAATGTGGGTAACTTTTCGAATCGTTTTGTAGGACTCCGTGTATAAATTTGTGTAAATATACCGGGAAAAGGACCATAACACATTTATCAACTACACACTCTCGGTTTCGTACAAGTTGATAGTAGTCATGCTCCCTCGGACAGGTACTTAAAAGTTCCAAGAATTATTTGTTCCACAGTGCGATAGAGCAAATTAAAAATTTGGCTTGCGGTTAGACGAGGAATTTGAATGATGGCTTACTCGATATTTCAGTAGTAGGGTTATAGGAATCATGCATGTTTTAATGGAATAGGGAATTTTTTCTTCGTCATTGTAACAAAGTATTTCAATGCGTGTTCTTCATTGGCACAATAAAGTAAATGAATCACAATAATACTTCTATCATCTTTGTTTCCTCATATCGACAGTAATTTATTGAATAAGATATTGCCACATGCTATAACAATTTTCCTGGTTAATTAAATTGCATTCTTACGTTCTGAATTGATTTATTGAAATCATATGTACTGCTAATATCATACAATATAAAATTGCTTTAAGTCTTACAACACTGACACTTGAAGGCTTTTATTTCTTGACTTCTCAACCCTTTACCACGCCGTAGTAGATCAATCAAAAAGGAATACTTCATTAGCAGGAAGAAACTGAATAACAAATATATGATGTAATAGATTACGCGAGTTCTCTCTACTCGAACACCTAACGAATCACGAACGCTTGACTGAAGACGGCGAATGATATGCTAAGGTTCATGATGTGGCTTATTGATTTGCACTTTATACTTTGTTAAATGTATGTTTGTAGTCACGAACCTGGTAATTTAGCAGACTTATTGCTGATTTGGCTTTTTGATTTCTTTAACCAAAGGGATAAGTTACTTTATTTCCAAGTTTTAAGTTTATTTCAACGGCTATGAAACGCTTGAAAGATTACATGTCGCATTACACCTAGAATGCTTAGATTGTAAAGGCTTCGGTTTCCAATGGATAATCCTCTCTTTCAAGGCTGGAATTTTCCTGTTATCGTAAAGTGCCTTCTGTCACTTGAGATAGGCTTGATGTCACGTGGGTACCCTACTGGAGTTTTGTCAGAGCTATTGTTATTTCTCAAGGATCTTTGACGCTTTGGAGCTTTGCTTATGTATTAGATTATTTGCTTGATGAGATCTCAACGTTCAAGTTACACTTGCTATGCTGGGGCCTACTCAGATTTTGTCTTCATTACAAACAGACATCCTAGAAAAGGATGAAGTCGCCTTTGATTGATGTAATGATATATCGATGATATAAATTTTGTCTTATTCCCACCTCTAAGCTCAGTTTTTCAATTTTTGTTAAGGGCATTATTGCCTATCAGATCTTATTGTCTTTTCATTTTGTAACGCTTTATTTTTGTTGGTAGGATGCAGCGGCTATCTACATTGTTGTCATCATGTGAATGCATTTACAATGAATGATGGTTATTAGATGGCAATTAGGCTCTTCAAATATTATTTTCTTTTTACTGGATGTCATTCATGGATAAATAGAAAATTATTAGGAATAATTCATCAATTAGCCTAAACTTTGCCTAATGGCTTGTCATCACCATGTTCGTACCTGTTCTTAATTTCGAAGCTACATGCATATATTCGTGGAGACACTCTGGGTTGATTTCAGTTTTTTCTTTCTAAGTACCATCGGCTTCTATAGCATTTCGTGCAACTGTTAATTTTAAATTTTCTGAGGTTATTATTTTGGCTTATTGTGACTTTATACTGAAGATAGAAAACTTTTCCATGACTTTTCTCATCTCTCTCAGCTCTATCAGATGAGTCCAGTCAGGCTTGTCTAATATTTTTGTAATATTTGA
Organism: Fragilaria radians; assembly: GCA_900642245.1. NCBI lineage: Eukaryota > Bacillariophyta > Fragilariophyceae > Fragilariales > Fragilariaceae > Fragilaria > Fragilaria radians. Next base: position 3,674 of record CAAAJI010000227.1, read on the forward strand.
AGTTAAAATGTGATTTGAGCTATGCTTGTCATCATTTCTTTCATGATAAGCTACCTTTTCATGGCTCATTAATTTTAGTTGACAAAGATATGGTCCTATCCAATTTGGTATGCAAAAATATAAGATTCACTAACTGGAAAACTTTGTGCTTGCTTTTTATTTTTAATCAATCTTCAGTCTTGTTTTGCGTGGTAACTTAAGCTTCATGAGTATTTTCTGTTAATCATTATTTTCTCCCTTAGATTACTTGGCAATTTGTGTGTGCGATGAACTAAATGAAATTGTTATTGGACTCATCACATTTCCACATTATGTTGGCCTTGATGCGCCACAGTAAATGATTTCTGTCGTAATCACCTTTTTCAATTTTTGATATGAGTTAAGTTCTCTAACTTTGATCCCATAATTATTTTTTGGTACAACTGTAATAATGGTTATTCCATCATTTTCTATGGGAAAGTATTTGGTATTCATTTTCGACTTTAACTCTAGCGTGCAACTGATGCCATTGCGTTATGGTTTGCAATATTTCAAGTGACAAAGCACATCCATTTCTTTTCTTACAGTATCTAAACCATGGAAACGTTTTGGTTGAACGATAGGGCCTTGTATACTCAACTTTTTATTGAGTGTACTTTATTGCGGATTTTCTCAAGGTACTCCAACCCAATGTTTGGGTTTCTTTGGAATGGCTACAAAAGGCATTCAACATAATATCTACTAGTTAGATTGTTTGCTGTTTTGAATGCTTTCTTTATGCAGGATACAAATTGCTACGTCATATACTTCATTGACGCGTAAAGGACAAAGATGATTTGTGTGGAAGACGAACCTGAGTTTCCGTAGTCTGCAGTGACGAAATGTTAGTATGCAAGCGGTTTTACTGTCATCCAAGGTTAGTATCTATACATTTTCGAAGAGGAAAAACGAGAAAACGAACGGTTAAAATAATGCTCCACGCCATACATATTTTTACGGTTCAATTATAAAAAATTAGTTTCTTTTAGTCTTTCGACTTACCATGGGTGGTGGCAATGGACAAAAATCTGCGGCAGCACGTGAACGGAATCAGAAAAAACTTGGAAAGTCAGAAGAAGACCGTAAAGCTGCTGCGTTAAAGGCAGCCAAGGATGCACAGGCACATAAGTGCCTATTATGCCTCATGACATTTATGATCAATGTCAAACCTCCGACATTGTTGGATCATGTCGTTAAGAAACATCCAGCGGGAACTGATCCAGCATCTTGTTTTCCCTCGTTGGCAAATTACGATCCAAATACACCTGCGACGGCGGCACCCGCGGCGACGGGGACGGGGGCGGTTTTAAAACCAAAACCTAAAAAGAAGGAAGACGCGAATCTCGATGATCTACTTTCGGCAGGATTAGGAAAAGTCAAGAAGAAGTGATTATATTGTAATCTCTATTGATTTTCACTGTATTCTATGATTTTCGTTGGCAATATGAAGCAGAAATGTGCTTTTCTAGAACAGGCAAAACTCTTCATTTCTACCTCCAATTTATTGCAAAACTCGTGGTATTCTAAATCTGGCTGACTGATGAAGATACAGCAGAGGGCAAACGTTTTATTTCCAGGTATTGTAGTCCACACTTAGATTAGAAAGTAAGATCTTGTAACCGAATAATTATTTAGAATCCTTGGATTCGATATTATTTACTATCTTTTTACTCTATATGTGACAGAACGCAGGACCCCATAGGTTACTAGACGTGTCAAATGCTCTACATATGAATTTCTCAACGCGAGATATGCCACAAAACATCCAAGTAACGAAAAGTCATATACCATAAAGTTCAAAGAGCTCATTATACATTACAGAGTATGGTGTAGCCCCATTCTAGGGGAGCCCTCATTAAATGACTAGATTTGGCCCCATAGCTTATGTCAAACGATAGAGAAGAAACAAAGTGGCTTGTTACAAAGGGCAAACAAAAAAAGTCTTGTCGAATGGAAGAGCCCTTTATTGGGAGATCAGAAACTGGTGATCTTTCAAATATTTCATTTCAGGCGATTGTAGTGGTGTTATTAGCGTAGCAATAGAGGGAGTTGTTTCGAATAGCCTTACAAAGGACAAATTCTTTGCCGTTTATGCGATACTAGTATTTCGTCACCAAGACCACAAATGTGATGCTTGCCCAATTGCAACACATCGTGTTCATGTTTCAACAGCTCTTGAATAGTTGCAATCCTTTCGGCATGACGACATAGTTTGATCTCAATTTCATAACGCTTTCGAAAGAAGTAAAGATCCTTCCCAGAATAATACATCTTCTCCTTTTCTCTTTTATCGATGATAGGTTGAAAGACAGAGATATGCGTCAAGGGAGAGAATGTAACTTTTCTTCGAGTATTCGAGTTTGATGTTTTGTTAAATGATGACATTTTTCCTGAAGGCGACATTGTAGACTTTGATTCAAAGGTTTTGGAGAGTGTTTCTTTCAAAAATGTATACTTTAGGTTTGTAATGTTTGGAAGAATGTATGAGCTGTGTCATCAAACCTGGTCGTTTTCTCCGCGGAGAATTTCTCCGCCAGTGAAACGCTACGGAGCAGTAATGTACCCTTCAAACGTACACGATTGATGTATTTTCTTTTCGGTTCTCTAGAACACCTTTCTCATTCGGTTTAATTTGTAGGACTATGATAAAGTTACATGATTTTCTCGAACTAAAATACTACTCGTATATACTAGTAGATAAATTGTGTCAATCTCCCCAAACCGTCAAAGGAAAAAATTCAAACTTGCAAAATGCTAGTTGTATAAAGAGCCTACTACATTTTAACATTGCCGTCCATGTCAGATTACCTTGTTTAAAATCATAAAATAGGATTCAAAGTACCATTCTGAAATCTCGTTGCTGAGCTGGCTGTGTAGCCTTGTCATGTGAGCCCATAAAACATATCTCACAAATTTTGTGGCGTTGAAACTCATGCTTCACACAACCTCGTTCAGAGAAAAGAGAAATATCTTGTAGACTTCTTCCTCCAATCCTCTCAATGTACTCCTGTCACAAATTGAATAGATATTGTGGCAATGGAGAGAGGATTGCTCTTACAGAGATGGACTCATCCCTGCAGGGTTGTGCACAGCATCTTTGCCCTCGGACTATCCCTCACAAGAATAGAAGCTAGAAACTGTCAATCTCCTCAATTTGCTGCTCCCGATTGTGATGATGCCAAAGCTATCCGTTTGATATTTCTCCTCGTAAGCCCAAATTACCGTATCATTATCATGTTACTCACAGAATCTCATTCCTGATATCAATTGCCTACCTCCTAACTGAATTCACTGTTAAGTGAATTGCTATCATCTGATTTCAAATTCCATGATCGACAAGGCAAAATCACGATCCTAATGATATTCTTCACTCCTGTTACTGCTGCCCCTTCTCATTTGCATAATATCAATAAACACTGTGATGAGTTGAATCCTTTGATTTCTGCCTGGCAAAACGTACTGATATTCTTTCTGAGAATTGAATCAAGTATGGAGATATTGTTGTAGATACGTTTGTCGTTAAAATGAGTTCAAGACAGAGCGCATCTCTCTCCTGTTGTACATTTTCTTACCATTTAATCTTTGCTTTAGGCACTTAGCAACATGCATATGCACGTTATCAAAAGCTATTGTATAGCCAAAAATTGCAATTAAAAGAAGCAGATAATTAAGCGTGCATACAACCAAACCTCCAACTATTGTCCAACGGTTTTGCCGGCAGGCTCTGACTAATCCTTTTTGGTCAATGCTCGTGTTTCCATTTCTATTTCCTTCAACCGCTTAATCAATCCATTTGCTTCCCAGCTCCACCCTTGAAGAATTCTCGGTGATTAAGTGATTTAACAAGAAAAACGAAATATCCTTGTAAAATTAGAGGATATTTGATCAAACATGTTCTGGGTCTGTATCAAGAGCTGAATCAAAGGTTCCAAAACAATGCAAGTTCATCCATCAAACGACATCATTGGGCTAACCCAATTCAGCTCTTCTTGTGAATATACCTTTGCTTACCATACTCTTCACCCTTACCAAGTCCATCAATAAATGGCACTGAAGCATCAAGAATTTGAGTTGTTGCGATCAATGGTTTGCTTGCTCACTTGAAGGCACGTAGATAAATGTGTGTTATCTGGTACTAAATTTCAGATACCTTACAGTTTGGTACTCGATGATGGCCACGGATTCGTTCGTATTAGTCGTATTTTTGAAGTAGAAGTACAGCGTTGTCTTTTTTAAAGTAAGTGTGCTATTTCTGAAACTGCTTTAAATCTACTTGACCATACCAGTTTGTACTATACATTTAGGCAGTGAACAAGTATGATTAAAAAGTGTTGTCAAGTGACTATACAGAAAAATACAAACTTGGTTCTATAACCCCAGAATTGGGTTAAATTATTTTTAGATTGAGCAAATTGATGTATAAATCTTGTACAGTATTTGAGCCAAGATGCTGGTCAAACCACTGTTAAACGTTTCCATGGAGAATGGAAAAGGGAATTACTTGCAAGATAACATACTAAAGTTCTTAGAATATAGTATAATTAGGGATTTTTGAAAACTTTGATATGCTAGAGTTGAGTGGAAAAAGAATGTAGCTTGATTGGGTATGTGCACAAGACTCTCAAAACCTTTCAAAGTTCCAGAAATATTCAACAAAAAGTATTTGCCTTGAGACTAGATGTCTTGATTGCGAATCTCACTAAGATGATATTGTTATTCTTAAGGTTATGAGAAATCCTCCATGTAGACATATTTGTATCAGGCTCTCAGATGTATTTATGTATTAACATAGAAGATATTACTTACTAATTTTACGAGTGAACACAGAGAATACGGATGTCCAGGCAATCAAAAACTTACGAGATTTATATGTTATCCATTAAAGATTTCAATCTTCATTTACAATCTACTCTCGGCAGGTGATTCTACTGCGCAGTGTAGCTTTAATTTAGCATCAATAGACTTTTGCAGTTATAATCCCAAAAATAAACTAGCAATGAAAACTTTTACCAAAGAATTTTTTGACAATAGATATGAATTTAATCAAGTTTTCCATATACCAATAAAGTATTGTCATGAAATTGAATCTTCAGAAAGTGTTCCAAAGATTGTCGCTATCTGTTGAAGAGGCGTTTAATCAATACAGGAAAATGGCAATGCACACTTCCAATACCGCAATTATTTCACACTAGAATTTGAATCAAGAAGAAATGAATACCTTGAATTTTAGATATGACATCTCTTTGTATTCACTGATGTCACAAGATGCATATTTATGTAATTTGTCATGTTTTCACATGCTGTTATGCCAAAATTGTTTGGACTAAAAAAAGATTCATTCAAATCACATTGATCTTGCAAATTATCTACAAATTGACAAACCATTAAGATAAAATAGTTTTCATGAAGCAACCCACTCATTCCAACATTCAATATGGTCTACGGAAAAGTGCTTATTATGATGGTATCATTGATATTCAAAGGTGTTTAATAATGCAAGCACCAACGACTAGTCCTACTTCGAGAAAAGGTACATACCCGTTAGCCGGCTCTGGTATGTCGGTCTGCGTCGGGGCGGAAAACGTTTGGTTATTAGATCTAATATAGTGTTAATCACGTCTCTTGATCATTGTTGGAAATTTGTGAAAGGAAATTCAATTATGATTTTATTGTGATCTTGATTAACGTAGTTAACTCTGATAAACAAAGGCCAACCAACTACGACTGTTTCAATCAAAAATTTTACTTGGGTCATTTTCTTTTTTCGAGACTTAAATGTTGAGCGTCTTGAAGATTTGTTAGTTTTTCTTTAAATTTTTCTCCTGACATCCTGAGGAAGCATGAAGGACAAAATCTCTCTTCGATCTTATTCAAAATGTCTTTAAGCCCCATGAAAGGGCTTGCTATTACAAGCCCAAATTAGGAACTAGGGCAATTGAGTTGAAAAAGTTGTAATCGTATTTTTTTTCGCGTCTTTTTTTGTCTTAAACAGTATGGTTAATTCGTTTTTCAGACTCAATTTCCTTGCCACAGGACATAAGCCTTCAAGGACGACGAATTGTCATTACCACAAGGACACAGGACATTAGCTTTTGAGGGCATTGAGAGACGACGACGAACTGTGAATGAAACGTCGGGATGCCTAAGAATATGGTATCAGGTACCTCTCGACAAAGATCTCCAATCACAAATGACGAGGAAAGTGAGGCAATGTTACCTCTGAATATTTCCGAATACATAGATGCGAGTCGTCGCACAACTTTAGGAGAGCAGGACGCACGATCTACAGATGGCACTGTGAAGACAGGAAATGCCAGCGCGCAATCTGTGTTAGACAACAGCTCCAACGGTACATATGAAAGTGGAAGGAATTCCTCCAGGATGCGTCCGCATAAACCAGAGAGATCTAGATCAAATGATGGGATAGAAACTGAGTCGCAGCATCAACAGAAGCGCCGCGGAGGACAACGACGAAAATCGATGGACGTTTCTGGCAGCGCCAAAGTCAAGGCAACGAAAGACGATCGAACAGAATCTACAGAAATATCCAAAAAGACAATCCGAAAGCGTAATTCAATGTCCAATGGTCTTCGGAAGGAAGCCAAACCACTTCGTCGAACAAAATCAATCGAAAATCCAACCACGAAAGGATCGGAAATGGACTCTGGAAATTCCAAGAAGAAAGTTCCATCTCTCCAGAGGCGTCAATCGACACCGATGACATGTGATTTCTTCCATAAGTTTGAATCAAAATTAGCTGAGGAAGAAAAGTGGATGATCGTCAATCGGTATGATTCTCCTAGCCAATCTAGAATCGTTTCTTCAGCGTTCAATGAACAAACGAAGCCAAAAGCTTTAGAGTTTGACATGTCTAAGCAAGATTTTGATCGAGTCGAAAAAGGCGATAGCAATACGCCACCTAATGCACGAAAGTTTCAAGAAGTCATTCGAAAGCAATCGTTAACTCCAAGCGAATCCACTACACCCTATAAAGTTCAAGCGAAGAGCTCAAAAATTGATGCTTTCAACATCCCTTCCAAATATTCTGGACATTTTGATAGCATCACAGCATGGATGCCAAATGCAGGAGATAACCCAACATCCTCGACGTCAAAGGCCTTAAAATCAGACGAGAAATATCGGGAAAATGTGGAACATCTTAGAAACCAGTCTCGTGGCATCCGAACAATATCACCTTTGAAACCTAGTTCCATGGATTCCAATAATGCTTCAAGCCGTCAAGCAACCCGACGATCGTCACTGAAAAATGGAAGATCTGCTCGCAACAGAGATACATTATCTCAGGAATGTAATGGTGATGATAAATACTCACTCACCAAACTATCGAACTCATTAAAGGAAGCAATATTTTCAAACCAAATTCCTGAATCCATTGATGATACTCGTGCAGGTATCAGTCCATTGAGACGATTGTCAATGAAAGGTGCTTACTCAATTCCAAATGGAGATTTATCAAGGCATGGACGGTCTTTGGAAGATGATAAATTTTCAAACGATTTTTATGCTTTTACGACAGCACCAACACCACAATTTCAACAAGACTCATCACTTAATCCTGTTTCGAATTACGAGAAACCTGCCATCAATCGGTTAACCCGACGATTATCAATGAATAGTATTCGAACAAATTCACCAGATCATGATGCGCCGCATGTTGAAAACTTGGATCCTGATAACGTAGCTACAGAATTGAGCGCAGGAAAATCTGTCTCAATTCATAACACGCTTACATATACCGCACAACCGCGACGACGCAGAAGTTTTATGGGAAGTTTCTCATTTCGGCGTGAATTGACATCAGCGCCTAAAGCAATATCCAATATTGAAATGAAACCAGCATTACGTTCCATGGACAAAGATCAGTTATCTGGAAGCTTGAAAGGTCCATTATTGAAAATTCACGAGACCAGTAGTAATCATGTACAGTCAGGAGGAGGAGTCAACCTAATGCGACGGAATTCTTTGGATATGGGATGTTTGCATCGAGATGTCAAAGGGACTCCAAGAAAAGCTCAAATCATCTCGTGCTTACAGCTCAATTCATCTGGAGAAGCCATCATGACCTCTTTCCAATGCGCTGATTTCTCCTACTGATCTCATGGTAGAGTGAGAAGAATCAGTTGTCTTATTACACAACGACATGATCAACACAACGACAAGAGACATAGTCGTAGCTAATACGATCAAACAAAGTCACTAATCATTAATTTCATAATTTAATATTTATAACTTTCTTACAACAGTCTAAGCACATGGTGGTATACTGAGTCGTAACCGTAAACCCTCTTGTGATCTCCTCTTGACTAGATTTATATCCTCTTGTCTTGATTTTTGTTCTTCCTCGATTATATTGGTAGCTTCCTCTTCTACACAAGTCATACTCAATCGATAATCATTGATCTCTAATCCAGGGGACTCTTCTAGTGACGACACGTTCTTCACCAATTTCTGAATTACTTGATGACTGCCACAACCCGTCCGAGCATTTTTCCTCATTTCCGATTGCAAATTACGAAACATTTCATCATCGTGAACAAGTCTTACCACTCGTTGTTGATGATCGGAAAGTTCGTTCATCTTTGATTCTTCAGTGCTTGAAATTAATCGATTCCTTTCATTGAGAGAATCGTCTTTTACTCGGTCCTTAGTAGTACTATTCAAGAAGTTCACTTGGTTTGACTGTTCCCTGGTCTTCGTCATCATTGTCAATCCACGGGAAATCGTGGTTAGACATCTGTTCACTCCAACTTGTAGTTCCTCCCGTGAGGTGATGACGCATTTCTGTCGCCTAGCTCTGAATGGCTCGAGCAAATCGCCATTGCTTGAAACGCTTGGCATCGAAAAAAAATAAGTTTTGAGTATTTGAGGGGATTGCAAAATTAACATGGAAGTCACGAATTCAATTCACTCGAATTAGCGTCTATTTTGTTCAGATGCCTGGAAAAGAACTTTCCGAACTTGAATCATTGCTATTTTTTTAAAGCTGTAGCGTGCAAGTTTATAATGGTTTATTTCTGCGCGACAACCTGAAGAATAAGGTGGACATTTTTAAGCGGCTCTTAATTTCTTCCCTTTCTTGAGGTCATGTTGCAATCCCGCTTTTGTTGGGGGATGAAAGTCGAAGTTGTTCTTGCATACCTTTTAGTTTTCAATGGTACATATATTTTATGTGACTTCTTTGAATTATTTAAGGTTTATCTTCAAGTACAGAAACAACAACCAAAATAGTAGAGACAATTCTATTAGACTGTCACTTACAATCACTTTGATCAATCACTTCATGACCAAGATAAGGAGACCATAAAGACGTCAGAGCATTTAAAAAGGTGTTAATGATGCAAGGGAAGAAGAAAATTCTGAAATAAATTTTGAAATTCAATGAGTCGATCCCCACGTAAATTGCTCTGATGCCCCAAAAGTGAAGCGCAAAAACGAGATTGAAAGCCGTAATTTGAGACTGATTGTTTTCACATGCATTGTGCTGGATATTGTGAAGATTATGATGGTTGCCTATAGCGAATGAATTGAGAAATTATCTACAATTTATTACCACAAATTGAACGTTTTGTAGGGATAGATAAATGTTGTGCACTAAGGTGACTTTTTACGTTTTCATTTGCTTATCAATTATTTTAGTATCCTAGCCAATGCTTCATTACCGGCAGCAAATCAATCCTACTGAAACTTCAAGGTGCCAAGTTTTTTTGCTTTATCAAGACAGCATTTCAGTCAAGCGAAAACATAAATGCTTCCGAATATACAAATGACTATTTCTTTGTTTCGAATGGTTAGAATTATGCATGAGGTATCGCGCTATTGATTTGTCGGTGGTGTTGAACATATAGATTGCAAGATGAAGCAGTTTACTTGCACGATCCAATGTAGACGACACCCGTCAATTCGGCATAAAGATAACTTAATTGTTCTTATATGTATATATTTATGATTACGTTTGATAAAGGTATCATTTTTATTCAAAATGCAGTAACCACTTCTGAGCAATAACATTTTGATATCGTAAGCGCGTGAAAAATATAATAGAAGTTACCCTAGATTCAGGCAGTTACTCTCAATGCAGTCAGTTTTTTTACCATGTAACTTACACGCGTATTCCTCGAATGGGTCTGAATGTAGCATTCTGAGAATATGAAGTATTTACATCAATGAAATCTTAAATCCCCCAAAATATTGCATAGAAATTTTCTGCCTTTAATGGCTTAAAATGCATAAATCTAAAGTAGAGATGTTGCCGTTAGTTCTCCAGGCTTCATGGTTTCAAAAGAAGAATTCGATACAGCAGAAAGAGAGAAGCAAATGTATGAGATTCATAAAATTAAAGCTGGTAGCAGAAACACTTTTTTAATCTTCAGTGTCGTGCTGTCCTTTTGTGAAATGAATCCTTCAATTTCAGAAAGAAGGACATTTACAGTTTTCGAATGAAGTATCACAAGTCAATGCATATAACATCAGACAAAGCGCTACAATTTTGGCACCCTATTTCCAAAAGTAAACGGTAAAGTGGCTAGCGTCTTTCCGCTAATTATGAAGCACGATTTATGCCGTAAAGATACGTCATTTTTTCATTGATGGGAGTTTTACAGTTGCTTTAAAGTTTTCATACAATCATATGAAATATATACTTTTACAATCAATGATATACATCGGCAATACGGAATGCTTGTGTCCAGATGATCCACATGATGTATTGCCAATTGTGATTTCCAATTAATTGAATTAAAAATTAAATTTGGAATTAATCAATTCCAATCTTTAAAAATAGGAATTGATTCTTTCCCTCAGGTTTGTTTCACATACCATCAAAAATCATACCTAAATCGAATTTGGCATTGAAGTCATTTACGCAAGTTAAGGATTATATAAAAACACTTTGTTAGAATAAGCAGTACAAATAACTTTGCGTGCAAATGCTGCTATTCTCATTCTAATCTAGAAGATGAATTTACTGAGACTGCAATAACAGGGGTCAGATAAGAATTAACATCCGTCCTAGGACAGAAATGGTAGAAAGGGGTATATATGTTGGAGTCCAGAGAAGCAAAGATCACCTTTGATTGGATGAATTGGAGAACATCTGAGAACGAAGATTGGAAAAAGGCTTGAGTGCAAAATCCTTAATAAGCTTTCCATAGACACTTTGAGATCAGTAATGGATGCTTTAGTTAAGGTAATCCAGCCTTAGATATCTTACCAAAGACTTTCGAATTGCGATCAGTGCGCCATACTTAAAGACTATTTGGATATGATGGAGAATGTGCTTTGGGTGAAGTGACATGGATAAAACAGTGAACAGAACCACAGCTAAAATTAACTAGAGGACAGACGCTCCACATTTGAAAGAAAGTTAATTGTGATTTCTATGCTATATCTTTATCAGCACAAAAAGAAGGAAAACTGTTATTCAAATAGTAATGTAAGTTGCATATACTCAACATGGCTCACTCACCTAGCGCTGTTCATTCTTCTGGTAAGATTGCCTTCACTTTGGAAGGTAAAGTAAAGACAGCATAGACAATATATTATTATGTGGGACATTTGCGACGTCTGCTTGGAAAAGAGTTGCCCCTGCTTAATTACAGAAAGTCAAGGTAGTCATCCTGCTTGCGCTCCCCATTTTATTTAAGAAAACGCAACATCTTCCTTTCGGACCGGCATTAAAGATGACCAAGATCTCTGATCGTGCATCAACCAAAGGTCATTATGACTTAGAACGAACAAAAACAAAAGGGAATTACAAATCCCAAACGGTAAAGCGATCAAGAGAAATCTAAAATGAATGAAAATAAAGTTCAATTTTCAAGGTATATATGCGTGCATGAAGTCGAACGAGTTGACGAATCTTGGTATCACGAGCTGTTCTACCAAAATGCAGATATAGAGCGCTTTCAAACTGACGAGAAGGAAAGATGGGAGCGTGCATATGCAAAACGCCTGAGAAAGTTGGCTGCAAAGAATGGACAATTAGCAGATGTTACGAACGCATCTAGCATTCAAGAAAACTGCAATAAGAATGATATATCTACCAATGACTTAGGCCAGATGAACAATCAAAAGAACTTGGGGACTGTATCAAGAAATGAATAAAATGCGATCGCGACTTTTGATCAGGCTTTCCTCACTTCGATGTACGATTTGCTTTAAAGTTTGCGCGTTAGACGTCGCTTCGTTTTGTTGAGTTGAATATTTAGTCAGATTCGTAAATGTGTGAAGCACCAACGACTTGTACATAAAAGAAATAAAAGGTTTCTAAACATTTAACGCTCATAAAATATTAGATAAACCTCCTCTATTGTCCTTTGGAAGTATTGGATACTGTCTTCAGATAAAGATGTTGCTCGCTCGGGAATCGTAAGCTTCCTTGAGAGGGTTACCTCATGCTTTAGGTTTGAATCATGAGTGGACAAGAAAGCTTCAGTTATTTTCAAAGTGGATTTCCACCGATCAAGCGATCATTGTTGTTATTCAGGCAAACACATTGGGGTCATCTCATCCATTTGAGCTACGCGATATTTGTTTGCGAATCAAGGGTGGCTTAAGAACTTGATTTCTCATTTTCATTCCCAAGATGGATCGCGTAAGAAAGGGTGGAATATGAAACAGAAGCTCGTCAGCGCTTTGGACTAGAAAGTAGTAGCATAGACAGTGCAAGTAATAAAAAGGTGTGAAAACCATCAAAAATCACACAACCCTTTATTAGATAATAGAAAGTACACAATATAGAATTATGATCTATTTTAAACAGTTTTCTATCTAGTCTTGTGTAGTTTAGAGATCTTCTCTCAAGAGATGCTCTTGAACCCTTTTCAAGAGATGTTTTATATCCCTTCTCTTGAAGATTTTGAGCTTGCTTGAGACTTTGCCCCAAATGATTAGCCAAGTCCCTTCAACTTGTTAATAAGGATAAGTTGGTTTGCCAATACAGACAAGTTAGCTGTCAACACGGATATATTAAATTAACCCTTCAACTCATGCAATCTTAGAGAGATGGATTTCCAATTGAGGCTTAAAATAGATCATTTATTAGTGCCGTTTAGAACCAGTATTGGATTGTATAAATATACTTTCCATTTATAAGGAACAATGAAGATTCACCAAGTCCTTTCTAATTTATAATGGAATTCGAAGTATTGAATCATAATCACTATCTAGAGGTGTAGTGATCAATGGATCAAACACTTACTTTAGTTTAGATGTTCTCAACAAAACAAACATAGCTATGAAATGGTTAATCCAGAGTTTTCAAAAAATCTGCTTCTATGCTGTCTTTTAGGCACTGCGTGAACGCTTACATACTTAGTTTGATAGGCATTAAATGCTTCTAGACACAGTTTTACAACATGAGATTCAAAAAGAAGTTAATGACAACTTAAGAAGACAACTAATTGCTAGCAAATATTTCTTTTACCAAAATCGAGCGATTGCTTTGTGACCCAAGCTGAAAAAGTATTGAAAATACACACATAATTGCCTTAATGCTATAGGCTTTCAAAGCATGTGTCATTTAGACAATTAGGTTAGAATTCCAGAAAACACAAAGCGTGAATTTTTTAGCAATTCTTAAAATCTAGTTTGAAAAGGAAGCTATCTGAACATATTATGTTTTCAGCAAAAAGAAAAAATCGGATAATGACTGGTGTGCAGCGCTATGACATACCTTGAATTAAGTTCATTAAGATAATACCTAACACTATTGGCTGTAAGCAATACAGTCTAATAATAATACTATAATAAATTGCTAAGGCTAAGAGATGTGTGTGTGTACCGATACTGGAGACGTCCAAAGTTATTGTTAGTACATAGTAAATAATATAAGAATGAATATTCTTATATTTACTCATCTAAAATGAGAATAGGTCACATAGGTAGCCATTCTTTCTATACCTTCCACAAATTCAATTAAGACATAGTCTTATATGAATTTAGTGATGCTTAATATTGCTTATGAATGAAGAAGATCATTTAATATCTTTTCAAGACCGTCATATCAATACGGTCAGAATAACTATTACAGATTCCTAAGTAACAAACAGGAATCTATTAAGATTCACAATTGATGAATCTAAGTTGAACAGTTTCATCATGTATCTTTTTGACTATCTGTGAGAAATTACGTTAGATTTCCTGACCGAAGCACCCTGACTTTGGTGTAGTATTGCTTGATGTCATGCTAATTAGAGTGATTTGAAAGGAAATGTCTGGGCAAAATGCCCTTGGCTTATTTCGGTCAAAAATTGGAAAACAAAACAAACAAATTCACCTCTTAGTCCATAAGTTTATAGTCTGCATATTGCTTGTAACCTTTTCTAAAAATGAATTATCTTCTTGATTCACATTTTGAGTTTTGTCAAATGCTATCTTTTAAGGTACATACTCCCTGGTGTTTCAGATTCACTATTACTTTGAAGCCCAATTCTTATAGAATGAAGGTTAAATTGTCTTCTGGAATGCATGTTTAAACAAGTTACTAAGAACATTAATAAAAACAGAAAATCTAGAGTGAAGGAAGCAAGATATTTTTTCCTATCTAGATTCAGCAATCTATGCCACTATCCAAAAATAATATTCAAGTGACAACGTCTGCCTTTCTTTCTACTTTCCAAATGTAATTGTTGAATCATTGGTATAATTGAACAAATGTGGTTAAGTCAAAGTAGCAGTCTTCTGTTATGTATGCATATATTTGAAGAAGCATTGCTTGGCTTGTATGATATGTGTTCGCGAAAACGAGTGTAGCAGAATCCATTTCAATATCATTATTGCAAATTTAATTCGGGAAATTCCAAGCAAATTCAAAAAGAAAAATGACATTATTTTCAGTGGTTGTACCACCGGTTAAACCGGTACGCACCTGCAGGCTGCACACAGGCCTAAGTCCTAGCAATAAATCCACCGTCTGTCCTTCTGCGGAGGAAATATTCCTTCTGTCTTGACGTACTATTTCCAGGTACGCAAAGAAAACCTTCAGAACATCATCGTGAGTCAGTGATGGGAGATGACAATGCAGATGTGAAGTAAATAAATATTTTTTTTGATTGGTTAATTCTACTTCATCGGCAGTTGAAGTACGTATCCTAGACATTCTGACCACGGATTGGGAGAAAAGAAGATTGGCAGCAGGTGATTTTTTTCACCGCTTCCAACCCGTCACACAGTTTGCTTGAAACTGTGCTGCCCTACACATCCAACAAGTTGATCGAGAATATCAACTTTACTGAATCCATGAAGCTTAGTGTTGCGATTTCGTTGTTGACATCCAGTCATGCATTTTTCTTACCCAATTCTATGTCATCATCATGGTCAAAAGTATATGCCACAACATTGGATCCTAGTTCAATGGTTAACGGTGGTGCTGTTGCCCCTTCTGGCTGGGAGTGTGATGAAGAAGCTAACTGTGTGGAAGTTCCTGCTTGCGATGACCAAGTCTGTCGAACTAGTTTGGATGTACGTATTCATGGAAAATGGTACGACTTGAGCGGTAAGTCTCAATGATTATTGCATCATTAAGGATTAAAAAGTACGCCGTGATTCATCCTCTTTTGAATTTCCAACCACCCTGGGGTCTATTTGTACTTTCTTTCAAAGGATGGCGAAAGGCCCATCCTGCCGGTGAACATTGGATTGATTATTATGATGGTAGAGACGCAACAGAAGTAATGGATGCCTTTCATTCCGAGAAGGCTAGGAAGATGTATCAACGATTACCAAAGTCGAAATTCGCCGAACAATTAGAGACAACAACTCCAGCAGATTCATCGACACAAATTGCCTTTCGTAATCTACGGACAGAATTGGAGGCGGAGGGTTGGTGGCAACGTGATATTGTTCATGAATCGAAATTATTGGCTATTTGGGCATCGTTGGTAATATCGGCAGCAGTCACAGCACACACTGTGCCACCCCTGTCCACTGTCTTGCTAGGGCTTGCCATGACGAATGCTGGTTGGTTGGGTCATGATTACATCCATGGAGTGGATGAATTTTGTACCAAACTTCGTTTGTTCTGTCCAGCGGCAGCAGGACTAGCACCCACCTGGTGGTCTGACAAACATAACAAGCATCATGCACTAAGTAAGTTCTTGAGAGAAGTCATTGTCGTTTTTAGGTTGCAGAGTTCCAAGTTTTTCCATCCTTATCCTTTATCGTGATTCTTGCTTCTGTGATTCCTTCCTTGAAAACGACTCTCGTTATACTCACACTATCATGGAAATTTAGCCAATGAAAAGGGCGTCGATGAAGATATTGCGACAGATCCATTTATTTACCAATGGGCTCCAGACCCTTCTGAAGACTCTCCACTTCGCCGATTTCAACATTTATACTTCTTTGTTCCCTTCTCCTTCATGTTTGCATTATGGAGGTTTGACACTATGAAAGTAGCAATTGAAGCAGTTGAAAAAAAGAGAAGCGATGCTAAGCCCGAATTGATTGCCTTACTTGGACATTACTTCGTTCTGCTTTCTGTTTTCCCCATTTCAGTTTGGCTCCCTGCTATTTTCTTGTCAGGTCTTATTAGTGCACTCATTGTTACTCCTACGCATCAGTCTGAAGAAATGTTTGATGAATTTCAATCTGATTGGGTCACAGCTCAATTTGCATCGACACGGAATGCCGTCATGACAAATCCATTTTCGGAATGGCTTTGGGGAGGGATGCAATATCAATTAGAGCACCACTTATTTCCATCGATGCCACGATCCAAGTATCCACAACTACGAGAGCGTTTGATGCAATTTGCCACGGAGAATAACATACCAGGAGGATACCGTGAAACTGGTGAATTTGAAATTTTAAGGATGAATTGGGAACTCTACAAAAAGGTAGCCGAAGCTGACGCCGTCCCTGGAGCTACACCTACCAAGGGACGACCCAATCAACAGGCAGCCATAATGAATACCAACTCACCCGCAGCAGCAGTCAATGGGGTGTAAGGAAAGACAGAGAAAAGAAAATAGATTTTGTATTTAACCACTATATTGAATCTTTATTTTGAGTAAATCAATGTTCTCTCGGAGTGCTCTAGACTATTTCGAAATGTTTTTGAGTACTAAGCCAAAAATTTATGTGCCTTGGGCTGGCTTCTATGAAATGTTTTTTCCAATAGTAGCGTCACTTCCTTTTTAGCATCAAAATCAAAACAGTTTTGAAAGGAATCGTTAATACTCTATGCTTACGCAGAAGGAAAGTCAGGAGCATGTGGAACTTCATTTCTCAAAGGCCTTCAAGCTCTGTAATTGTGTTCCTTTTTCCTTTCACAGTCTGCCAGCTGCATTATCATTTCAATATCCAAAACAGATACACCCATTATTAAGTGCCTTTTTACCATAAACGAAATCAATTTACCAAAAATTATTTAATAACACGTTGATGACTGTCTCTGTATGGATACAAATTCAAGTGTGTAACTGGGATGACTAATGAAATTGGTAGCATAAGGCAAGAATTTTGCGTTCAAGTGCATCAACCAAAAATTTAAGGAGAATCGAAGTAATCAAGAGTGACACGGAATGACGTCAGGACAGCAATTAGAAAGAGGAAATCAAACTAAATGTATGAACTATGATTGACAAAGGCTGACTTAAAAAATGGAAGTAATAAATATTTAATCAAGGATTTTTAGGCACAGATTACTTATCCGACGAGAAAATTGCGATAACTTGTCATCATTAATGCAACTTTAAATGTAAGAGTAAATTAAGATACTTAAGTAATATTACTGATTATAATAGATCTGCGTACCTGTTAATGATTAAAACGCTACACGGAAATTAACTGGGAACTAATGCATACTCAAAACTGGTTGGATATTGCCTAATTCAATTAATTGAGTAGATTTTATAAATTGAATTGATGTAGAATAAGTTATCCTTAAATGCATTTCAGTAGGCGGCAAAGACGCCTGCAGGATCAGAAGTAATGAGAGTTTTGAATTAGTATGCTTAGAATCTTGCCACACAGCGATTGCACCAATTTTAATCCTTGAGTGTGTAAAACCTTCAACGTATTGGTGTATTGAAAGGGTACACCTGTATAAACTGCAAAGCAGACACTTAAACTTTATTCCTTACATAGACGGCATGAAATTTACTTTTTTGTGTTACAGCGTTGCGTTTCACAAAGTCATAGTTTTAGAATATATTATTTGAACTTCAGTTTTTGCTAATGGCAAAAGCACTCAGAAGCTCAAAGACTTGCTTTCTTCAAATACGTTGCATATATTATTATCATTTTTGAATGATTAAAGTTCATGGTTTATCGCACGTCTTTTCATGATGATAACTTCTGAACGATGAACTATACTTGACGTCAAAGGAAACAAACGTTTAGCTGTTTGTTAAATAGTATTTTGGGTTTCCAGCTGTACCCAATTGACAGTGCTTGATATCACTATCGCAGTGTTATATATTCGTTTGGTGAATTGAACTGCTAGATAAAAACATTCATAATTCAACAGATTAAGTTGCTGGTAGTTTAATCGCAATTTTTAATCAGGCCATAAATTCCATTCATATCCTTTTCTTATTTTAGGTGAAGGATGACGTTACTAGATTTTTCAATATACAAATAGATATTTGGATGGGTAATTATAGGATTGATTTACTTTGCTTAGACTTGCTTCCAAACTTAGGAGTTTCGAGTATGCTAACGATTTCCAAATTGTAATTGTAATTCAGAACGTTCGGTTTGTTTCAGAAAGTTCATCTAGCTTTCTTATGGAACGTATTGCCGAAAGAAAAATGTGTACCTCATGCAGCTTTAGCCACCCCTTTTAACTTTAAATCTCGCTTCTGGGAAGATACTGGCTTTCTGCTAAGCATATGTGAGAATCTTTGGTACTGTCGTCTAAAGTTTCGCTCTGACTCTCCTGCTTTGGAAGCGAGGTTGCCCTTGGACTGAAACATTTCCTCCTGAGCTCTCTCCATTCGAAATCGGTCGTAATCATCTGAATTGTAAAAGAGTATAGATTTATTTTCGACGCTAGGAGCTGGGTATGTATGTAGAGACGTAATAACACTTTCTGCAAACGAAACCATTTTCTTGGCTAACCTGCAAAACTTTACGATAAAATGTTTATAAAAGACCCAAACGCAGGTGTTATTAACTCCTCCAAGACTTTCTCAAACTATGACCCATCTGAAGTCATTTAGACGGTTACTGAAGAAGTGTCATCTTCCTTAATTAAAGGGTAAAACAAATTCAGATGCCTTTAGCCGATATAGTAAAAGTTGCTTTGCGGGATTGTAATTTAAATTAATGAGTCCCTCTTGCTATGCGTGAAAATATATCCAAATCGAAGTTGAATCAAGATAGATTCCGAATTGAGCCTAAGTATTGAAGTAATGTTGCATTGAATCACTAACACACTTGATATTCTCCGTGTTCGAATCATTCATGCCGTGTAAACTTAAACTTTAGTTTTTCCGCCCGCCTCCATCGTCTTGACTCGAAAGTTACGTAATAAATGCGAGAACAAACTCGCATTCATAGTCCAAGAAACAGCTATCACTTCACACCTATACAGTTAAAAATGCATGAAAGGCAGGGAATCAACCAATGTTCAAATAAATTAAGCATTTTTGTCAGGATGATATTCGGTGGATTGTTTACGCAGATTTCTCTGTTGACATAATTATTAGACTTTTACATGATCGACGAAAGTGCTTCAAATTTCCAAAGCAAAAATACCATTTCACATCGAAAGAAACTTTCAAAGTATTCAGAGTAATTGAGAGGTTGCATCCAATTTTTATCTGTCTACCGGTTTGATGAAAAAACCTGATGGTTTAATATTGCATCCGAAAAGGCCTTACTACGAAGAAAGGAAAAATCCGCAAGAACACGATTACTCTTTTTAGAATAGAGTTCCTAGATGATACAAATAGTAATTTGGCTTCCTTAGTTGTTAGAGTTAATGAGCCTATCTGACCTCATGCTTCAACAGGTTTCCAATTCAACATCACTTTCATTAGAGGCACATATTGGAAACTGAGAAAAAGTCTGTTGGAGATTAGGAGAAATTATATGGAACCAATACGTATTTTTATGTTTAAAAGTCCGTTAGAAAACGAAGCGAAAAGAAAGTGAAAAGAAGACTCATATTTACGATAAAATCTTAAGAAATTCACAAGCAGCGTAGTATTGCTTTCTAAGAGTGTTTAGTCCTATTTACACCTTGATTTGTCCTTATAGGAGCATAGGAAGGCTAGATCGTGAATACAACATAGCTACAGGTGGTAAAATCAACACTTTATCGTAAATACATTGTCAGCAAATTGATACGAGATTCGACGAGAATTCCAGGTGGATTTTCAACCTGAAGAAGACGCCGTGCGCAACAGAACATAAGGATCTCACCAGTCACATTGACAATGAATAAAGGAAGTAAGGGAAACTTCAAGAAGACACCAGGAGGTAGAGGAATCCAACGCCATCAGCTAAAAAAAGGAAAAACTGAAATGAAAAAGGGAATTGAGGACTACCACTATTACTTGGGTTCAGCAACTCAATTTTCAGACTTTGAGATCACCACTGAGATTGTGATGAACTACATTAAGAAGACTTTTGAATATGGCAATGATATTGGGAGTGCTTTGAAGGAATTAAGTCTCATCAACAAAGAAAAGTGGAGAGTATCTATGAAATTCAGTGATTCCAAGGATGCAATGGTGAGAGATCAGGAAAACCAACAGTATGAAATGGAGTATAAATCTGACTATGAAGAATACAAGAGAAGAGTCAATGTTTATGACAATAATCTCATTAAGGCATATGCAATACTCTGGGAAAGATGCACAAAGGGTATGAAGCAGAAGATAGAGGCATGTGATGAATTTGCATTGACAATCAAAAATGACCCTATTGAGCTGTTGAAGGCAATTAAGGTACATACTCAGCATTACCAGGAACACCAATATAACTTGTCCATTGCTTCGGATTCAATCAGAGGACTGATCAATACAAAGCAGAAAGAAGGAGAATTGCTCCAGGATTGGACAAAGCGTTTCAGAATTGCAAGGGATTTACTTGAATTGCAACTTGGTGGACCGTTGGTTATCAAGAAGATTGCAGAAAGTCTAAATGAATATGATGTATCTGATCCAGTATCAATCAGAAAATGTCAAAAGAAAACATTTGAAAAATTCCTTGCTTATTTATACGCAGAACTAAGTATGGCTCATTGTTGAATGGGTTGAACACCAGGCAGTTGTTAGGTAACAATCAATATCCAAAATTGGTAACTGAAGCCAACAATGTTCTTAGCAACCATAGATTGGATAATCCTGCAAAGATGAAAAGAGAGAAAGATGAAAAGTTTAAACAAAAAGCTAAAAAGGAGGAATCAAAAGAATAAGAAATCAACTTATCCTTCGCTCAACTTGAAGGGAAATGCTACTTTCGTGGCAAACCGGGGCATCGTTTGCCAACATGTCATTATAAAAATTAACCAAGAGAAGAATGGGCGATCAACAAGTCTCAGCAAAGTCATGTTCAGTCAAATGAAGCTGTTTCAACAATAGCAGCATCACAGTCATCATCTACTGATCAATCACCAAATACAGAGGTTCCCAGAGCAACAAGTGGATGGGCTGGTGCACATGTATTGTATGGATTTTTTCATTCTGACATGATGCAATACTGTATTCTACTTGATAATCAATCAAGTGTGACTGTTTTCTCAAATAAAGAACTGGTTGAAAACATCCATGCAACAAATGATACTCTTAAGTTATACACAAATGGAGGAACATTAACTACAAATCAAAATGCAATATACCAGAATGGGGAGAAGCATGGTTTGCTCCCAAAAGCATAACAAATATATTCAGCAATGCTGAAATGGCAAAGCAGTATAGGATCGCAATTGACTTGTTAGTTGAAAAAGCCTTCACAGTACACCTACCCCAGAAGAAAGTGAAATTTGAAGAAATCGAATATGGTTTATATGTCTTTATTCCAAATAAGTTCAAGATTCCAGAAAAGATGCCAGAGAAATTCAAAAATGTTCAGCTTTTATCAAGTGTGAAAGAAAATAAAAAGTTTGTCACTTTGAACCAATTTGAATATGCAAAGAAAGCACAAGAGCTATATCATGCTATCGGTACACCATCTGTACAAGACTTAAAGGCTGTCTTACTCATGAATCTAATTAGTAATAACCCAGTTACAACAGAAGATATCAAAATGGCTGAACGCATTTTTGGACCAGATATTGGTTCATTGGAGGGTAAGGCCGTGAGAAGAAAACCAGCTCAAGTGGTCAATGATAACATTGAAGTACCCAGAGAATTAATTGCATCACAATATGCAATTACATTGTGTGTGGACATTATGTATGTCAATGGTTTAAAATTTTTGACAACAATAAGCAAAAATCTAAAGTACAGAACTGCTCAATACATTCCATCAAGATCCTCAAAAGATTATATCAAGGTTATCAGAGAAGTTATTGCTATTTATCAAAAAGGAGGTTTCAGGGTGACACAGTTGTATTGTGATAATGAATTTTGCCCGCTAATGTCTCAATTGATGGAACAGGAACCGGATGTTAATATAAACTATGCAAGCCCAAATGAGCATGTCCCGGATATTGAACGGAGCATTTGCGTGATAAAGAGAGAGTTTGTGCAACATATCATGGATTAGATTTCCAGAAGTTACCAAAAGTAATGAACAAGATGTTAGTAGCCGAATCCGCAAAGAAGTTAAATTTCTTTCCGGCGAAGAATGGTGTTTCCCCATTTTATTTTCCAAGGATGATAATCCATGGCAAAACGTTGGACTATGCAAAACATTGCAAATATGCATTCGGAACTTATGTACAAGCTCATGATGATCCAAGACCAAAGAACTCAAATCTTCCAAGAACCCTTGATTGTATCTATCTTCGATACTATGATAATTTTCAAGGTGGACATGAGCTACTTCATTTACAGACAAATCAAATCATCCGAAGGTAATATATCACACATTTACCACTCACACAAGCCATTGTGCAACAAGTTCATGCTATTGCAGACTTGGAATGTATGCCAAAAGGTTTAAAGTTCACAGACAAACATCATTTGAGTGACGACCATGCTTGGATTGCAGGAGTGGAAGCTGATGATACAATTACTGAAGATGAAGACAGTGATGATGAGAGCGGTGATCTATATGATGAAATGGATCCTAATGAAATTGGAGAAAATACAAAATATGACAATCAAGATGACAATCAAGTATCAACTAGATTTTCTCTGCAATTATATTGATGAAATTCATTCAACCAAATACTTTGTTGCTTGTTGGAATCAGAAGTCATCCATATTTTGAAAGGGATGACTCAAGATATCAGCATTTTTATGACATACTATTTATTGACTGATAATCAAGAGCAAAATAACATCTAGGTATGCATTCACAAAAAATCTTCCCTTACAGTCCCAGGGAGATACTCCTTTAAACACAATGGAAAGATAGTCTATATTTGATGCTCTTTATCTCAACTCCTTAAAGGTTAAGATGTGATCACTGATTTTGTTCTGGACTTCATTCAAATTCTAAAGACATTCAAATCATATGGTACCACATATGGTAACTTAACATGAGGATAAATTGCGTAAAGTTAATCTGAAGACTTATCTTTGTTTGCATTTGGACAAAAAAAGTTACAATTTGAACACAGTTTCATTTCTATCAGGCTGATGGTACTAAAAAAAGATATCCTAGCTTTTTTGTTTTAACTTCAAAAAGGTTAAAACATTGCTTTCAAGAATGCCATCTAAAGCGTTTTTTATTCATCTCATGGTAAAATTAGGGAAAAGTCTTTGTGTATTATTCAATCATTATTTCTTAGTATAGCAATGGCCAAGGTTATATTATTTATTGAGTGACGTATTAATGTTTTTCAACCGACTTCTGCATATTACATCACCGTAACTCATCACTTCTTTTATTTGTTACAGATAGCGTTCATTGGTGCACATAAGACAATCCCCACATTAAAATCATTGTTTTCATACATTCCCTGACTTCTTCATTTTTCTAATTAAACATGATTTCACTTTTGTTAATATTCAACAGACATTAATTCTTCGCCTTTTGTTGCCACTGATTAACTTGTTTTGAATTAGATTCATTTTTGTTATGTAATGTTTGTTACTATCCTTTTCAAATGCATTTTACACTATCCAGGAATTGTTTTTCTACTTTCATTCCATTTTATTGGTCTCTTACCTACAATTTCTAGGAAATTTAAATTTTTTCATGATCCATGATTTTATCGCCAAAGTGGTCTGAAATCCCGTAATGCCGTAGCAATGCTTGAAACACAATGGTGGATCTGATATTATGTCACCTGTCCTTCAATTAGCCCCAAAAATGAAGGACATCAATTTATCAGATAAATTGGAAGCTTTTGGGTACAGTGATATTGAAATTTGAGAAGTATAGAACACAATGTTTTTGTCCTGAACATCAATTAGTGGTCTCCTCCATGCCTATAAATATAGATTTGGCTGCTAGGAGAGGTGAGTGAAAGTATGTTTGGTTTTTCACTTGGCACCAACGGCATCTGGTATCACCAACAAAAAAACATATTATCTTCATTTTTTTTACTGCATAGTTCTCATGAGTTATAATGGTTCATTTTCACAACAAAAGTCATTCGCATTTTTTTGCGTCATACCGTACTATATTTACTACAATGACAAAGTTAAAAATGTTGATCTCAGATAGTTTAAATTCAGTTTTGCCATCGATATTGTAGTAGGAAACTCATTTCGCGGGAGGAAGGAAGATTATTCTTTTGATTGTTGCATCTGCCATTCCTTGTAAACCGCACCTACCATTGCCAATGTAAAGGCAATGTCGATGGCAAGCGTAATTACTGATCCCAAGATATATCCACCTTCGACACTTTCATTAAAATGTGATGCATCTTTTGCTAAATTCACAACACCTCCCACACCCAAGATCGAGGCTGCCACCAATCGTACCATTCCAAATGAATCAGTCTCCTTAGATGACATTGAATTTTTGTTCAAATCAGAAGTATCATCTTCTCCTTCTATTGATGTCATAACATTGTCGTTGTCATCCGCAATCATCACCGACTTTTCCGGTGATTCCTCCCCCATCATTAGTTTCGTATCCAGTACAGCTGAACGGCGATTGGACCAGGAAACGTCAACTGGAGATTGTGAAAATTTTGAAGCCTGAATCTTGTTGGATACTCCCGAACAGGGAAAGGAGTCAATGAAAGGTAGTGATGATACCAAAAATAAGAGGGAAAGCATTCTCCTGAAGATGTTTTCACGTTGGAAAATGTTCACCATTGCTTATGAAAAAGGATTTTTTCGTGAGAATGTATCGTCAAAATGTAACTCAAAAGTTGACACCAGGCAAACTTTTGCTTAGGATTTTCCTTCAAGATGTGATTTTAATCAATGTATCGTACTAGTTAGTAGACTATATCTGACTATACACTACAACTGAGTAACCTTAAACTGAATCTTCTGCTATGGGGGAATCTAATATTCATTTTGCCAGTGTTGCCACCAAGAATACCATCCAATTCATCCTGATCCTCTGCTGTCTCAAAAGAGGAGACACTGTTAGCCGTTATCACAGAGCTCAAATGAGGCCATCATTAATTTCTTTCTCCAATGGGAATCATGAAGTTAAAATGAAGGAGATTATTGATCAAATCAAAAAATCTCTTCATACATCAAGGATGAGATGAAACTGACATCTTGGATGTACTTCTTGCACAGAGATGTTCAAAGAAAAAAAGAAAATACTTACCTTTTATGCTAGTGTTTTAAACACGACATCACTTCCCTCGAATGTCAACATTCCTCAACTTTCTAAAATCCCCTGTAAAGCCAAGTCAAGCGTATCTCTTCTCATCAAAGTAATATCCCTCATCATTGCTGCTCATGTAGATAAAATTATCCAAAGTACTTCATCATTTGTCCAAACAATCAAGAAAAAAGCAGTATGAGTCTCCTCACTCATTTGGGTTTGAAGGGTAGGTTACAATTACGTGGCTTGTCCACTTTACGACACCACAAACCACAAAGGAGTTTCAACTCCGTAATTTCAACTGTCTTGAAAAAAGCATCAAGCTTGTTCTCATTTCAGTGAAGCCACCACCTTGTGATACATGATGTCACATGCTATATTCTACAATCCTAGAAGATAAAACTGTAGGATTTAAGTTAAGCACACCAAACTAATCTTTAAAAGAGATTAATTCAAGAGATGTTATTTTGTACCAACATTTGGAGATGTCCAGTGGTGCTAGTGCATGCTAATCTAGACAATAAGATATCAGATATATTAGCTCATCTAAAAATAACAAATGACAATGATAACATTTGTTCTTTCCCTTCGCAAATTTTAGATGATATTAATCAAAGGTCTCTAAAATTTAGGTGATAATAAAACACATGTGCTTCACAAACTTTTATAAAATAAAAATGTTTAGCTCTATGTAAAGAGCAGTCAAAAGATATTTGACATGCTGGCACAGCCAGGGGATAATAAATAGAAGATTGATCTAAAAAAATAATATTGGAAATTAGTCAGTCAAGACTCCAATCTTTCACGATTAGAAAACAAAAGTTGTTTTTTATAATTCCTTAAAATATGACATACTTTTTCTTTCTCAATCTCACATAGAGCAAATGGACTAATTAATATTCACAAAGTTAGCGATGTAAAATGAAATGTTTAGAGAGAGAATAGTCTACCGCTTTTGCATCAAGATATATATATATAAATATATATATAGCTTATTGATTGATAGATCGGAAACCAATTTTTCCAGTATCAGACCTTCACCCGCGTCAATGCTACTTTCATCATCTCAAGCCGGTGCATTTAGTTTTTCAAAAGGTGAAATTATTAGAGAACAAAAATTCAGTATTCTCTCTCTTTTAATAGTCTTGTACAAAAACAAAAAATGGAAGTGCAAAACCATTGCCAAAGCCTGGCGTTGGCATACAAGGATTATCCAATTTTCTAATTGACTTTGTTGGGAATTTGTCAGCATCCTTTTCCAGAAACGAAAGCTGGTGAGTCAGACATTGGTTGAAACAAAAAGACATGCTGATTAGTAGCCTTGGAGTCATACTTTGTTTCAAACAAAAGAAAGAAAGTAAACAAAATCAACAACGTGCTGTAACCCAGACTTTACTTTGTTGCATAGAATAAGAAGCAGAGTTTTGGGTACAAGATCATGTTGAAGAAGGTGATTCACGTAAATCACCTACCAACATTAAATTTGTCTGCCTCCATCCTAGGAAGCCTATAACATTTTGTTGCTCATGGTTGAAAAGAGTCGAACAAAGGAGTGACTGTATTTATGAATTCAATACATGGTATTGTTGATTAACTATACTTCAAAGCCTGTTATTGACAGGATAGGCCCTAATGACGAATTAGTTATCTACTACATTACCGTTAGCTTTGTGACTGACTACTCGAGCAAAGCAGGGATAGTAGAGTCCAAACCCAAATTCTTCGTCGCGTTTCGCAAAATCGAAAATCTTCCAAATTATACGCCTTTCATTTTTGGTCATTGGGTAATTATTGGATACACAACCCAATTTCATATCATCCTGTTATTGACCTGTTGAAAAGATTGTCTCTGTGGTGACAAGAAAAATCAAGCACTACCTCTATATTTCAGTCTCGATAACCTTTCCTACTACTACATTGCTTGCTTGAGTTTCCATCCAACGAAGAAGAGACTATGTTATCCTACATTTTAGCAGCTGTGTATGCCGCCGGGTTGTCAAATGTCATGTATTATTCCTTACTCCAAGCATACGAGATTCGTTTGCACAGTATTACAGAGTATGGACGAGTGATTCATGAATTTGATCCATACTTCAACTATCGTGCCACGGAATACTTGTGGCAACATGGTTGGAAGGCCTTCCGAACATGGTTTGACTATCGTTCGTGGTATCCCTTGGGACGACCAGTAGGAACTACCATCTATCCTGGAATGCAAGTTACATCTTGTTGGATTAAGCAATTTATTCTCCCCAATTGGAGTATTAATGATATTTGTTGTTTCGTACCAGCTTGGTTTGGAGTTCTAGCAACACTCACTACTGCTCTTATAGCGTACGAATGTTCCGTCGGAATCATCGGTAAACGTAAAGCAAATTCTAAGAGACAACCTCAAGCTTTCAGTAGTGTCTTTCTTGATATTCCAGGAGTCACTTCGATCTGTCGAATGACTATTTTCCCTTGGGCCTCGAGTGTTATGGAATACCTCGAAACAAATACAGGATCGACAT
>CAAAJI010000227.1:32042-49353 GCA_900642245.1 Fragilaria radians
GCTTTAGAGTTTGACATGTCTAAGCAAGATTTTGATCGAGTCGAAAATGGCGATAGCAATACGCCACCTAATGCACGAAAGTTTCAAGAAGTCATTCGAAAGCAATCGTTAACTCCAAGCGAATCCACTACACCCTATAAAGTTCAAGCGAAGAGCTCAAAAATTGATGCTTTCAACATCCCTTCCAAATATTCTGGGCATTTTGATAGCATCACAGCATGGATGCCAAATGCAGGAGATAGCCCAACATCCTCGACGTCAAAGGCCATAAAATCAGACGAGAAATATCGGGAAAATGTGGAAGGGGACAAAAGTCAGCTTAGGAACCAGTCTCGTGGCACCCGACCAATATCACCCTTGAAGCCTAGTTCCATGGATTCCAATAATACTTCAAGCCGTCAAGCAATCCGACGATCATCATTGAAAAGTGGAAGATCGGTTCACAACCGAGATACATTATCTCAGGAATGTAATGGTGATGATAAATACTCACTCACCAAACTATCGAACTCATTAAAGGAAGCAATATTTTCAAACCAAATTCCTGAATCCATTGATGATACTCGTGCAGCTATCAGTCCGTTGAGACGATTGTCAATGAAAGGTGCTTACTCAATTCCAAATGGAGATTTATCAAGGCATGGACGGTCTTTGGAGGATGATACATTTTCAAAGGATTTTTATGCTTTTAAAACAGCACCACCACCACAATTTCAACAAGACTCATCTCTTAATCCTGTTTCGAATCACGAGAAACCTGCAATCAATCGGTTAACCCGACGATTATCAATGAATAGTATTCGAACAAATTCACCAGATCATGATGCGCCGCATGTTGAAAACTTGGATCCTGATAACGTAGCTACAGAATTGATCGCAGGAAAATCTGTCTCAAATCATAACAAGCTTACGTATACAGCGCAACCGCGACGACGTCGAAGTTTTATGGGAGGTTTCTCATTTCGGCGTGAATTGACATCAACACCTAAAGCAATATCAAATATTGAAATGAAACCAGCATTACGTCCCATGGACAAAGATCAGTTATCTGGAAGCTTGAAAGGTCCATTATTGAAAATTCACGAGACCAGTAGTAATCATGTACAGTCAGGAGGAGGAGTCAACCTAATGCGACGGAATTCCCTGGACATGGGATGTTTGAATCGAGATGTCAAAGGGACTCCAAGAAAATCTCAAATCATCTCGTGCTTACAGTTCAATTCATCTGGAGAAGCCATCATGACCTCTTTCCAATGCGCCGATTTCTCTTACTGATCTCATGGTAGATTGAGAAGAATCAGTTGTCTTATTACACATAGACATGATCAACACAATGACAAGAGACACAGTCGTAGCTAATACGACCAAACAAAGTCACTAATCATTAATTTCATAATTTAATATTTATATCTTTCTTACAACAGTCTAAGCACATGGTGGTATACTGAGTCGTAGCCGTAAACCCTCTTGTGATCTCCTCTTGACTAGATTTATATCCTCTATTCTTGATTTTTGTTCTTCCTCGATTATATTGGTAGCTTCCTCTTCTACACAAGTCATACTGAATCGGTAATCGTTAATCTCTAATCCAGGTGACTCTTCTAGTGACGACACTTTCTTCACCAATTTCTGAATTACTTGATGGCTGCCACAGCCTGTCCTAGCATTTTTCCTCATTTCCGATTGCAAATTACGAAACATTTCATCATCGTGAACAAGTCTTACCACTCGTTGTTGATGATCGGAAAGTTCGTTCATCTTTGATTCTTCAGTGCTTAAAATTAATCGATTCCTTTCATTGAGAGAATCGTCTTTTACTCGGTCCTTCGTAGTAGTATTCAAGAAGTTCACTTGGCTTGATTGTTCTCTGGTCTTTGTCATCATTGTCAATCCACGGGAAATCGTGGTTAGACATCTGTTCACTCCAACTTGCAGTTCCTCCCGTGAGGTGATGACGCATTTCTGTCGCCTAGCTCTGAATGGCTCGAGCAAATCGCCGTTGCTTGAAACGTTTGGCATCGAAAAAGAAAATGGGTTTGAGTATTTGAGGGGATTGCAAAATTAACAAGGAAGTCACGAATTCAATTCACTCGAATTAGCGTCCATTTTGTTCAGATGCCTGGGAAAAGAACTTTCCGAACTTGAATCATTGCTATATTTTTAATGCAAGTTTATTATGGTTTATTTCTGCGCGACAACATGAAGAATAAGGTGGACATTTTTAAACGGCTCTTAATTTCTTCCCTTTCTTGAGGTCATGTTGCAATCCCGCTTTTGTTGGGGGGATGAAAGTCGAAGTTGTCCTTGCATACCTTTAGTTTTCAATGGTACATATATTTTCTGTGACTTCTTTGAATTATTTAAGGTTTATCTTCAAGTGCAGGAACAACAACCAAAATAGTAGAGACAACTCTATTAGACTGTCACTTACAATCACTTTGATCAATCACTTCATGACCAAGATAAGGAGACCATAGAGACGTCAGAGCATTCAAAAAGGTGTTAACGATGCAAGGGAAGAAGAAAATTCTGAAATAAATTTTGAGTGCAATGAAATTCAATGAGTCGTTTCCCACTTAAATTGCTCCAATTCCCCAAAAGTGAAGCGCAAAAACGAGATTGAAAGCCGTAATTTGAGACTGATTGTTTTCACATGCATTGTGCTGGATATAGTGAAGATTATGATGGTTGCCTATAGCGAATGAATTGAGAAATTATCTACAATTTATTACCACAAATTGAATGTTTTGTAGGGATATATAAGTGTTGTACACTAAGGTGACTTTTTCCGATTTCATTTGCTTATCAATTATTTTAGTATCCTAGCCAATGCTTCATTACCGGCAGCAAATCAATCCTACTGAAACTTCAAGGTGCCATGTGTTTTTGCTTTATCAAGACAGCATTTCAGTCCCATAGCAACGCGAAAACATTAGGCAGGTTATCTAAGGCTGAATTACCTTTACTGCAGCCTTCATTACTGACCTTAAAGTGTCTATGAAAAGCTTGTTAAGGATTTTGCACTCAAGCCTTTTTCCAATCTTCGTTCTCAGATGTTATCCAATCCATCCAATCAAAGGTGATCTTTGCTTCTCTGGACTCAAACAATAATTAAGACCCTGTTGAATGGGTTTTGTATACCCCCTTCTACAAATTTCTGTCCTAGGACATATGTAAATTCTTGTCTGACCTCTGTTATTGCAGTCCCATCTTCTGGATTAGAATGTAAGTAGCAGCATCTGCGCGCAAAATTATTTGTACTGCTTATTCTAACAAAGTGTTTTTACAAGATCCTTAACTTATGTAAATATCTTCAATGCCAAATTCGATTTAGGTATGATTTTTGATAGTATGTTAAACAAACCTGAACAAAAGAATCAATTCCTATTTTTACAGATTGGAATTGATTAATTCCATCTTTAATTTTTAATTCAATTACTGGTAAATCACACTTGGCAATATATCAGCTGGATCATCTGAATGCAAGCATTCCATATTGCCGATGTATATCATTGATTGTAAAAGTATATATTTCATATGATTGTATGAAAGTTTTAAAACAACTATAAAACTCCCATCAGCACCAAGAAAAGGAAAGCTGCTATTCAAAAGTTGCATATACTCAACATGGCTCACTCACCTCGAGCTGTTCATTCTTGTGGTAAGAATGTTGCCTTCAATTTGGAACACCCAGTAAAGACAGCATAGACAATATATTATGCGGGACATTTTGGACGTCTCCTTGGAAAAAAGTTGCCCTCTTTAAATACAGAAAGTCAGGGAAGTCATCCTGCTTACGCTCCTGATTTTATTTAAGAAAATGTATCATCTTCCTTTCGGACCGGCATTAAAGATGACCACGGTCTCTGATCGTGCATCAACCAAAGGTCATTATGACCTAGGACGAACGAAAGGAAATATTATAAATCCGAAAAGAAAGAGATCAAGAGAAATCTAAAAATGAATGAAAATAAAGTTCAATTTTCAAGGTATACAAGCGTGCATGAAGTCGAACGAGTTGATGAATCTTGGTATCACGAGCTGTTCTACCAAAATGCAGATCTAGAGCGCTTTCAAACTGACGAGAAGCAAAGATGGGAGCGTGCATACGCAAAACGCCTGAAAAAGTTGGCTGCAAAGAATGGACAAGGAGCAGATGTTACGAACGCATCTAGCATTCAAGAAAACTGCAAGAAGGTTGATATATTCACCGATGAGTTAGGCAAGGTGAACAATAAAAAAAACTTGGGGACTGTATCAAGAAATGAATAAAAGGAAATGCGATGTACGATTTGCTCTAAAGTTTGCGCGTTAGACGTCGCGTCATTTTGTTGAATTGAAATTTTAGTCAGATTCGTAAATATATGAAGTGTCAACGACTTGTACATAAAAGAAATAAAAGGTTTCTAATGATTCACTTACATTATTAGGTAAACCTGCTCTATCATCCTTTGTAAGTATTGGCTACTGACTTCGGATATAAATGTTGCTCGCTCGGGAATCGTAAGCTTCCTTGAAAGGGTTACCTCAAGCTTTAGGTTTGAATCATGAGAGGACAAGAAACCTTTAGTTTGTTTCAAAGTGGATTTCCACCGATCATAATCGCAGAATCATCATTTATTCAGGCATATATATTGGGGTCATCTCATCCATCGATATTTGTTTGCGAATCAAGGGTAAGTTAGCTTAACAACTTAATTTCTCATTTTCATTCGCAAGGTGGGTAAGAAAGCAAGGAATACAGATTACTAGTCGTCAGCCTGTTGGACTGGATAGTAGTAGCCCACCCAGGCACTGCAAATAATAATTTTTTTTTAAAGAGACTACCGGTAGTAGTTGGTGCTTCCTCCACAGAGTTAAATATGTACAAAAGAGAACACATCTTGGAATTTTAAATTTCCAGCAATAATTATGACAAAGATTTTTATGACTGTTATTTGTGAACCTAGAATTTGCAGATCATACAATCATGACACAATAATTAAGTTTTACTACTTGACCTAACATATAATTGATATCTACAGTTGCATTCGACATCACAGAACTTAAACTAAATTATACCATTGATTTAGCATTGGTATTAGGAAGGTGTAAAGGAAGTAATTTCATTTATTTACTAATAAAACTATGATTTAAAGACATATTTTAGCGGTGCTGCTGTTATTGAGACATCAAAGATTGTTGGTGAAAAAATTAAAATCAAGCTGTTGGTGCAAAGTCAATATTGTTGTTTTGATAACTTTATAAAATGAATTCTTTACTTGTTTGACAGCTTAAAAGTGAGACAAATGAAGGATTAATACAATAAGAATCATCCTTTAGCTATATTTGATCCATATGATTAATGCCTTTTAAGTCGGTTATAATTAGACTTAAGATTAAGAAGCACAAAAGGTTGTTTTCCTCAATTTAAAGGAATAGTGCTATTTATTTTTTCATTGTTTTGAAGGAATATCATCTATTTGCAGAATAATTTTGCAATTAGATCTATCCACATTTCAGTAGCATTTGAATAACAATTGCGTTAAATATTCTACAGCTACAACTGAAAGTCTCGACAACATTCTAGTTTATAATTCTGGATGAAAGTAGGATGGAATTATCATTTTACTACCCAATATTTAAGTCAGGTACCGTTTGAATTAGCTATATCCCTATTGATTTTAATCGCTCAAACTGTAAACTCTGTACTCGTACTCCATCACTTTCTCGATTATTACTGTGCACCCGCCAGATCGGATGTTAAACTTTTTTAGTAGTGTAGATGTTTTATATACCTTCTCTTGAAGATTTTGATCTTGCTTGAGCCTTTCGCCCCAAATGATTAGCCAAGTCCCTGCAACCGTTTATCAGGGTAAGTTGGTTTGTCAATACAGACAAGTTGGATGTCAATAAGGATGAAATAAAGTATCCCTTCAACTCAATTAATCTTAGAAAGTTGGATTCGAAATTAAGGCTTTCAATAGATCATTTATTTGTGCTGTTTATTTAGATCCAGGACTGGATTAGATAAATTTACTTCCATTTATAAGTAACAGTTAACATCACCAAGTCCTTTCTAATTTGTAATGAAATCCAAAGTATTGAATGATAATCATTCTCTATAAGTGTAATGATTCATGGATCAAACACTTTCTTTAGTTTAGATGTCTTCAACAAAACAAATCTAGCTAAGAAAAATGGTTAATCCAGTGTTTTCAAAAAAATCTAGCTTCCGCGCTGTCCTTTAGGTATTGTGTGAACGCTTACATACCTGATTCGATAGGCACTATATACTTCTAGAAACAGTTTCCGACATAAGATTCAAGAAGAACTTAATGTCAGCTTAAGAAGACAACTAATTCCTAGCGAATATCGCTTTGTCACTGTATCGTCTATTGAATTTACACGCATAATAGTCTTAATTCTATACGCTTTGGAAACATGTGACATTTAGACAATTAGATTAGAAATTCCAGAAAACACAAAACATGAATTTATTTCTCCGGATTTTCAGCCTAATGTTTCAGCAACTCTTAACTTCAAGCTGGGTGATTTGGAAGGCAATATTTGGGCAAAGTGTACTTGACTTACTTCGGTCATAAATTGGAAAAACACTTGGCCCACCATCTTCTAAACAACTTTTATTCTCCCTTTATCCGGGCATGCTTCCTTTTTTGTCTCAAAAATAATTTTTCTTTAACGCAAAGTGATTGGTTTCTTCATGTTATCAAACTGTTGCAATCGTTTTATCTTTCCTAGTTTTGGAAGTTCATTGAGGAAACAATCTGAAACAATATCCTTTTTAATCTACCTTTCTTCGATTTTCTTATTTTTTAGGTTATGGTTTCAATATTATGACTTTCACTGTTTCTGTTCTTCTAGTTGAACATTTGGACCAGCTGCTCAATTTTTTTCCACATTATACTTGATTGACCTGTGATATTCGAATCCTAGGAACCTTTGAATTTGTTTTTGGTCTATTATTGAGTCGTTTTGTGTAGTATCAAGTTTCGGTACAATTTCTTCGCACAATACTTTGGAATACCATTAAACACACTTTCCACTCACAAAACAGTATTTAGTCATCACTAAATTTATCTGATGAAGTATTATTTATTATCATCAAAATAGCATTTTTCACTGGTTACAATAACACCAATATGTATGTGCTCAGGAATTGTACATAGGCGGTTAAAGGTGTAGTAGGATAATAGCACTAATTCCGTTTGTCCATGCCAAGTACAGTCTGTCCTTCTGCAGAGTATGTGTCGTTACACACAGAAAACCTTCAGAACATCATCGTGAGTCAGTGATGTGAGACGACAATGCAGATGTGACGCAAAAAAATATTTTTTTTGATTGGTTAATTCTAATTCATCGGCAGTTGAAGTACGTATCCTCGACATTCTGACCACGGATTGGGAGAAAAGAAGCTTGGCAGCAGGAGATTTTTTTCACCTCTTCCTCACCGTCACACAGTTTGATCCAAACTGTGCTTCCCAACGCATCCAACTAGTTGATCGAGAATATCAACTTTTTTGAATCCATGAAGCTTAGTGTTGCGATTACGTTGTTGACGTCCAGTCATGCATTTTATTTGCCTCATTCTATGTCATCATCATTGTCAAAAGTGCATGCCACATCAATGGATCCTAGTTCAATGATGAATACCGGCGTCGGTGGTTCTGTTGCCCCTTCTGGTTGGGAGTGTGATGAAGAAGCCAATTGTGTGGAAGTTCCTGCTTGCGATGACAAAGTCTGTCGAACTAGTTTGGATGTACGTATTCATGGAAAATGGTACGACTTGAGTGGTAAGTCTCAATAATCATTGCATCCTTAAGTATTAAAGTACGCCGTGATTCATTCTCTTTTGAATTTCCAATCACCCTGGGGGCAACTTATTATTTCTTTCCAAGGATGGCGTAAGGCCCATCCTGCCGGTGAGCATTGGATTGATTATTATGATGGTAGAGACGCAACAGAAGTAATGGATGCCTTTCATTCTGAGAAGGCTAGGAAGATGTATCAACGATTACCAAAGTCGAAATTCGCCGAACAATTGGAGACAACAACTCCAGCAGATTCATCGACACAAATTGCCTTTCGCAATCTACGGACGGAATTGGAGGCGGAGGGTTGGTGGCAGCGTGATATTGTTCATGAATCGAAATTATTGGCTATTTGGGCATCGTTGGTAATTTCGGCAGCTGTCACAGCACACACCGTGCCACCCCTATCCACTGTCTTGCTAGGTCTTGCCATGACGAATGCTGGTTGGTTGGGTCATGACTACATCCATGGAGTGGATGAATTTTGTACCAAACTTCGTTTGTTCTGTCCCGCTGCAGCGGGACTGGCACCCACCTGGTGGTCTGACAAACACAACAAGCATCATGCACTAAGTAAGTTCTTGAGAGAAGTCATTGTCGTTTTTAGGTTGCAGAGTTCCAAGTTTTTCCATCCTTATCCTTTATCGTGATTCTTGCTTCTGTGATTCCTTCCTTGAAAACGACTCTCGTTATACTCACACTATCATGGAAATTTAGCCAATGAAAAGGGTGTCGATGAAGATATTGCGACAGATCCATTTATTTACCAATGGGCTCCAGACCCTTCTGAAGACTCACCACTTCGCCGATTTCAACATTTATACTTCTTTGTTCCCTTTTCCTTTATGTTTGCCTTGTGGAGGTTTGACACTATGAAAGTAGCAATTGAAGCAGTTGAAAAAAAGAGAAGCGATGCTAAGCCCGAATTGATTGCCTTACTTGGACATTACTTCGTTCTGCTTTCTGTATTCCCCATTTCAGTTTGGCTCCCTGCAATTTTCTTGTCAGGTCTTATTAGTGCACTCATTGTTACTCCCACACATCAGTCTGAAGAAATGTTTGATGAATTTCAATCTGATTGGGTCACAGCTCAATTTGCATCGACACGGAATGCCGTCATGACAAATCCATTTTCGGAATGGCTTTGGGGAGGGATGCAATATCAATTAGAGCACCACTTATTTCCATCGATGCCACGATCCAAGTATCCACAACTACGAGAGCGTTTGATGCAATTTGCCACGGAGAATAACATACCAGGAGGATACCGTGAAACTGGTGAATTTGAAATTTTAAGGATGAATTGGGAACTCTACAAAAAGGTAGCCGAAGCTGACGCCGTCCCTGGAGCTACACCCACCAAGGGACGACCCAATCAACAGGCAGCCATAATGAATACCAACTCACCCGCAGCAGCAGTCAATGGGGTGTAAGGAAGGAAAGACAGAGAAAAGAAAATAGATTTTGTTTTTAACCACTATATTGAATCTTTATTTTGAGTAAATCAATGTTCTCTCGGAGTGCTCTAGACTATTTCGAAATGTTTTTGAATACTAAGTCTAAAATGCATGAGCCTTGGGCTGGCTTCTATGAAATGTTTTTTTCCAATAGCAGCGTCACTTCCTTGTTTAGTATCAAAATCAAAACAGTTTTGAAAGGAATCGTTTATACTCTATGCTTACGCATAAGGAAAGTCAGGAGCATGGAGAACTTCATTCCTCAAAGGCCTTCAAGCTCTGTAATTGTGTTCACTTTTCCTTTCACAGTCTGCCAGCTGCATTATCATTTCAATATCCAAAACAGATACAACCATTATTAAGTGCCTTTTTACCATAAAAGAAATCGATATACCAAAAAATATTTAATAAAACGTTGATGATTGTCTCTGCATGGATACAAATTCAAGTGTGTAACTGGGATGATTAATGAAATTGGTAGCATAAGGCAAGAATTTTGCGTTCAAGTGCATCAACCAAAAATTTAAGGAGAATCGAAGTAATCAAGAGTGACACGGAATGACGTCGGGACAGAGGAAATCAAACTAAATGGATGAACTATGAACGACAAAGGCTGACTCAATAAATCAACCAAATTATGTGGGAGAGAACTAGTAACTAATCAATATAAACATAATTTGACAAGCGCAGCGTTTTATGCTTAATAATAGATTGTTAAAGTAAACTACCAGATCCCCCATAGACAAGTATGCTCCGGCTTTACTTTTAGAGTAGTCTTGTACAATTCTGCATTAGCTGTGATACTGCCATACAATTTAATTTGACATTTTGCATCCAAATCTATGAAAGTCTTCATTGAGGACTTCTCTTTTGGATCATTGGCTTTTTTCAAATCCCCGTTCACGACAGTTATGTGAACTTTCTATTAACATTGATTCATTTCTCATTGTGATTGCCATTGGAATGCTCTCACATTGATTTTAGTGTTGGACTTTTATGCTTTGAATATCCAAAAACTATTAGGAAATTCAATGTACCATCCTCCCAAAAATGAGGAAAAAATGCTTTCACTTTTGCGATTTCCTTTTGAAGGCGCAGGTAAGTAAGCCAAATCTTAAAGAATTTAGCTTACAATCACAATAGTGAGCAAACAGGAGCTAGAATCAATAGCCTTCCTTTTTATCCAATCAACATTGACATACCTTTGAGTTAAGTTAGTTACGATAATACCTAACACTATAGGTTGTAAGCAATACAGTCTAACAATTCTAAAAAAGTTACTTAGGCCAAGAGATGTATGGGTGCACCGATACTGGAGAAGTCCAAAGTTATGGTTAGTACATAGTAAAATAGTAAATAATACTAGAATTAATATTCTTGTATTTACTCATCTAAATCTAGGTTAAGATATATATAAAACAATTCTTTGTATACCTTCCACAAATTCAACAAGGACCTAGTCTTATATGAATTTAGTGATGTTTAATATTGCTTTTAAATGAAAAGAGCATTTAATATCTTTTCAGAACCGGCATATCAATACGGTAGGAATATGGAATAAATAAACTCCTAAGTAACAAGCAGGAATCTATCAACATTCACGATTGATAAATCAAAGTCGTGAATCTAAGATCACGAAGCCTAAAGGCTAAGTGTTGAATCTAACTCCTAAGCTACAGTGACTACGTGGTCAAAGAAACGCGTTGCAAACGATTCATAAAAGATAAGAGTAACTTTTAGATCATTATTTACAATTTCGTATAAACTCCTAGAGCAGCTTAGAGCAAACATTTTGAAGTGTCCACTTAAACATTTGATAAAGTAAAAATCATGAAAGAAAATAGAAGTAATACATATTTTTTTCATCAAGGATTTTTATGCACAAATTACTTATCCGAAAGAGAAAATTGCGATAAGTTGTCATCATAAATGCAACTTAGTAAATTAAGATATTTAAGTAATATTTACTGATTATAATAGATCTGCGTACCTGTTAATGATTAAAATGCTTCACGGAAAAGAAGTGTGACTCACATAGAAATTAATTGGGAACTAATGCATACTCAAAACTGGTTGGATATTGCCTAATTCAATTACCTGAGTAGATCTTATAAATTGAATAGATGTAGAATAAGTTATCCTTAAACACATAACAGTCGGCGGCAAAGACGCCTACAGGATCAGAAGTAATGAGAGTTTTGAATTATTATGCTTAGAATCTTACCACATAGCGATTGCACCAATATTAATCCTTGAAGCTTGTAAAACCTTCAACGGATTGGTGTATTGAAAGGGTACACCTGTTTTTATCCAACTGCAAAGCAGACACTTAAACTTTATTCCTTATTTAGATGGCATGAAATTGACTTTTTTGTGTTACAGCTTTGCGTTACACAAAATCATAGTTTTAGAATACATTATTTTAACTTCAGTATTTGCTAATGGCAAAAGCACTCAGAAGCTCAAAGACTTGGTTTCTTCAAATATGTTGCATTGTTATTATTATCTTTTTGAATGATTAAAGTTCATGGTTTATCGCACGTCTTTTCATGATGATAACTTCTGAACGATGAACTATACTTGACGTCAAAGGAAGCAAAGCTGTTAGTTAAATAGTTTTTTGGGAGTCCAGCTGTACCCAATTGACAGTGCTTTATATCACTTTCGCAGTGTTATATATTTGTCTCGTAATGAACTGCTAGATAAAAACATTCATAATTCAACAGAGTTGCTGGTAGTTTAGTTGCAATTTATAAACAGACCATCAATACCATTCATATCCTTTTCTTATTTTAGCTGAAGGATGACGTTTCTAGATTTTTCAACATACAAATAGATATTTGGATGGGTAATTATAGGATTGATTTACTTTGCTTATACTTGCTTCCAAACTTAGGAGTTTCGAGTATGCTAACGATTTCCAAATTGTAATTTGTAATTCAGAACGTTCGGTTTGTTTCAGAAAGTTCATCTAGCTTTTCTTATGGAACGTATTGCCGAAAGAAAAATTAGTACCTCAAGCAGCTTTAGCCACCCCTTTTAACTTTAAATCTCGCTTCTGGGAAGATACTGGCTTTCTACTTAGCATAGATGAGAATCTTTGGTACTGTCGTCTAAAGTTTCGCTCTGACTCTCCTGCTTTCGAAGCGAGGTTGATCTTGGACTGAAACATTTCCTCCTGAGCTCTCTCCATTCGAAATCGGTCGTAATCATCTGAATTGTAAAAGAGTATAGATTTATTTTCGACGCTAGGAGCCGGGTATGTATGTAGAGACGTAATAACACTTTCTGCAAACGAAACCATTTTCTTTGCTAACCTGCACACTTTACGATAAAATATTTATAAATGACCCGAACGCAGGTGTTATTAATTCCTCCAAGACTTTCTCAAACTATGACCCATCTGAAGTCATTTAGACGGTTACTGAAGAAGTGTCTTCTTCCTTAATTAATATGTAAAACAAATTCAGATGCCTTCAGCCGATATAGTAGAAGTTGCTATGCGGGATCGTAATTTAAATAAATTAGTCCCTCATGCAATATGCATGAAAATATATCCAAATCGAAGTTGAATCAAGATAGATGCCGCATTGAGCCTAAGTATTGAAGTAATGATGCATTGAATCACTAACACACTTGATATTCTCCGTGTTCGAAATCATTCATTGCCGGGTAAACTTAAACTTTAGTTTTTCCGCCCGCCCCCAACGCCTTGACTCTAAATATTTGTAACAAATGCAAAAACAAACTCGCATTCATAGTCCAAGAAATAGCATATCACTTCACACCTATGCAGTTAAAAGTGCATGAAAGGCAGAGAATCAAACAATGTTCAAATAAATTAAGTATTTTTGTCAGGATTATATTACGTGGATTGTTTACGCAGATTTCTCTGTTGACATAATTATTAGACTTTTACATGATGGACGAAAGTGCTTCAAATTTCCAAAGCAAAAATGCCATTTCACGTCGAAAGAAACTTTCAAAGTATTCAGAGAAATCGAGAGGTTGCATCTAATTTTTATCTGTCTACCGGTTTGATGAAAAAACCTGATGGTTTAATACTGTATCCGAAAAGGCCTTACTACGAAGAAAGGAAAGACCCGCGAGAACACGATTACTCTTTGTAGAATAGAGTTCCTAGATGACAAAAATAGTAATTGGGCTTCATTAGTTGTTAGAGTTAATGAGCCTATCTGACCTCATGCTTCAACAGGTTTCCAATTCAACATCACTTTCATAAGTTGCACATATTGGAAACCGAGAAAAAGTCATCATCTAGTATCAACTAGATTTTCTCTACGTTTACATTGATGAAATTCATGCAACCGAATGCTTTGGGTAATAAGTTGTTGCTTGTTGGAATCAGAGATCATCCATATTTTGAAAGGGATGACTCAAGATATCAGCGTTTTATGACATATACTATTTATTGACTGATAATCAAGAGCAAAATCACATCCATATGCATTCACAAAAAATCTTCCCTTACAGTCCCGGTGAGATACTCCTTTAAACACAATGGAAAGATAGTCTATATTTGATGCTCTGTATCTCAACTCCTTAAAGGTTAAAAAGTGATCACTGATTTTGTTCTTGACTTCATTCTACTGCTAAAGACATTTAAATCATATGGTAACTTAGCATAAGTATAAATTTGCTGAATATTGCAGCGTAAAGTTAATCGGAAGACTTATCTTTGTTTGCATTTGGACAAAAAAGTTACAATTTGAACACAGTTTCATTTCTATCAGGCTGGTGGTACTAAAATAAAGATGACCTAGCTTTTTTGTTTCAACTTCTAAAAGGTTAAAACATTGCTTTCAAGAATGCCATCCAAAGCGTTTTTTATGCATCTCATGGTAAAATTAGGGAAAAGTCTTTGTTTTTTATTCAATCATTATTTCTTAGTATAGCAATGGCTAAAGTTATATTATTTTTGAGCGACGTATTCATGTTTTTCAACCGACTTCTGCATATTACATCACCGTAACTCATCACTTCTTTTATTTGTTACAGATAGCGTTCATTGGTGCACATAAGACAATCCCTACATTAAAATCATTGTTTTCATGCATTCCCAGACTTTCTTCATTTTTCTAATTAAACATGATTTCACTTTTGTTAAAATTCAGCAGACATTAATTCTTCTCCTTTTGTTGCATCTGATTAACTTGTTTTGAATTAGATTCATTTTTGTTATGTAATGTATGTAACTGTCCTTTCAAATGAATTTTACAACATCCAAGAATTGTTTTTCTACTTTTTTTCCATTTTATTGGTCTCTTACCTACAATTTACTAGGAAAAATTATTTTTTCATGATCCATGATTTTATCCCCAAAGTGGTCTGAAATCCCGTAATGTAATACTTGAAACACAATGGTGGATCTGATATTATGTCACCTGTCCTTCAATTAGCCCCAAAAATGAAGGGCATCAATTTATTAGATAAATTTGGAAACAGTGTTATTGAAATTTGAGAAGTATAGAACACAATGTTTTTTTCCTGAACATCAATTAGTGGTCTCCTCCATGCCTATAAATATAGATTTGGCTGCTAGGAGAGGTGAGTGAACGTATGTTTGGTTTTTCACTTGGCACCAACGGCATCTGGTATCACCAACAAAGAAAGCATATTATCTTCATTTTTTGACTGCATAGTGCTCATGAGTTATAATGGTTCATTTTCACAACAAAAGTCATTCGCATTTTTTGCATCACACCGTACTATATTTACTACAATGACAAAGCAAAAAATGTTGATCTCAGATAGTTTAAATTCGGTTTTCTCATCGATATTGTAATAGGAAACTCATTTCGCGGGAGGAAGGAAGATTATTCTTTTGATTGTTGCATCTGCCATTCCTTGTAAACCGCACCTACCATTGCCAATGTAAAGGCAATGTCGATGGCAAGCGTAATTACTGATCCCAAGATATATCCACCTTCAACACTTTCATTAAAATGTGATGCATCTTTTGCTAAATTCACAACACCTCCCACACCCAAGATTGAGGCTGCCACCAATCGTACCATTCCAAATGAATCAGTCTCCTTAGATGACATTGAATTTTTGTTCAAATCAGAAGTATCGTCTTCTCCGTCTATTGATGACATCACATTGTCGTTGTCATCCGCAATCATCACCGACTTTTCCGGTGATTCCTCCCCCATCATTAGTTTCGTATACAGTACAGCAGAACGGCGATTGGACCAGGAAACGTCAACTGGAGATTTTGAAAATGTTGAAGCCTGAATCTTGTTGGATACTCCCGAACAGGAAAAGGAGTCGATGAAAGGTAGTGATGATACCAAAAATAAGAGGGAAAGCATTCTCCTGAAGATGTTTTCACGTTGGAAAATGTTCACCATTGCTTATGGAATTTTTCGTGAGAATGAATCGTAGTCAAAATGTAACTCAAAAGTTGACACCAGGCAAACTTTTGCTTCGGATTTTCCTTCAAGATGTGATTTTAATCATTGTATCGTACTACCGGTAGTTAGTAGACTATGTCTGACTGTCGTAACTTTCCACTACATTCTACAATGAAGTAACCCAAACTGAATCTTCAGCTATGAAACAATACAATGGGGGAATCTAATATTCATATTGCCAGTGTTGCCACCAAGAATGTCATCCAATTCATTCTGAGCCTCTGCTGTCTCAAAAGAGGAGACAATGTTAGCTGTTATCACAGAACTCAAAAGAGGCCATCATTAATTTCTTTCTCCAATGGGAATCATGAAGTTAAAAAATCATGCAATTCAAAAAGAAGCCTAATGAAGGAGATTATTGATCAAATCATAAAATCTCATAATGTCCCTTCATACATCAAGGATGAGTGAAACAGACATCTTGGATGTACTTCTTGCACAGAGATGTTCAAAGAAAAAAAGAAAATACTTACCTTTTATGTTAGTGATTTAAACACGACATCTCTTCCCTCGAATGTGAACATTCCTCAAATTTCTAGAATCCC
Organism: Fragilaria radians; assembly: GCA_900642245.1. Lineage (NCBI taxonomy): Eukaryota > Bacillariophyta > Fragilariophyceae > Fragilariales > Fragilariaceae > Fragilaria > Fragilaria radians. The sequence goes on from CAAAJI010000227.1 coordinate 48,293, forward strand.
CTGTAAAGCCAAGTCAAGTGTGGCTCTTCTCAACAAAGTAATATCCCTCATCATTGCTGCTCATGTAGATAAAATTGTCCTAAGTACTTCAAAATTTGTCCAAACAATCAAGAAAAAACGCAGTATGAGTCTCCTCACTCATTTGGCTTTAAGGGGTAGGTTACAATTACGTGGCTTGTCCAATTAACGACACCACAAACCACAATGGAGTTTAAACTCCGTAATTTCAACTGTCTTGAAAAAACATCCAGCTTGTTCTCATTTAAATGAAGCCACCATCTTGTGATATATGATTCCACGTGCTATGTTCTACAATCCTAGAGGATAATACTGTAGGATTTAAGTTAAGCACACCAAACTAATCTTTTAAAGAGATTAACTCAAGAGATGTTATTTTGTACCAATATTTGGAGACGTCCAGTGGGCTAGTACATGCTAATCTAGACGATAAGATACGTTCGCGAATTTTAAATGATAATAAAACACATGCGTTTCACGAACATTTATAAAATAAAAATGTTTAGCTCTAAGTAAAGAGCAGTCAAAAGATATTTGACATGCTGGCATAGCTAGGAGATAATAAATAAAAGAATATTCTAAAAAAGATAATTATAATGAAAAATTAGTCAGTCAAGATCCAATCTTTCACGATTAGAAAACTAAAGTAGTTTATCAAAATTTCCTTTAAAAATATGACATAATTTTTCTTTCTCAATTCTCAGATAGAGCAAATTCTCTGTTCAAAATGAGAAAGGGTCCTTGAAAACTCTATAAAAATCAACACTTTTCTTCTTCTTGGATCCTTTCTATGTAGCATTCCAGTTTCTGAGGAGATAGCTAAGTGACCTTCCAAGTCCATTGCTCCTGACTTACAAGGTAAGTTTGGGCCTTAGCGTTACTTAGAACTTTTATTTCAGCTATCTTTCAACCTGGGAAATTCAGGTGACTGCGGACAGAATGGCATGGTAATATGTGCTAATTCCCACAATATAAAGTGTTTTCCTTCTGCAGCCCAGTAAAAGGACCTAATGTGACATACCTTGATTTAAGTTCATAAAGAT
>CAAAJI010000227.1:49373-70867 GCA_900642245.1 Fragilaria radians
CAAACGAAGCCAAAAGCTTTAGAGTTTGACATGTCTAAGCAAGATTTTGATCGAGTCGAAAAAGGCGATAGCAATACGCCACCTAATGCACGAAAGTTTCAAGAAGTCATTCGAAAGCAATCGTTAACTCCAAGCGAATCCACTACACCCTATAAAGTTCAAGCGAAGAGCTCAAAAATTGATGCTTTCAACATCCCTTCCAAATATTCTGGACATTTTGATAGCATCACAGCATGGATGCCAAATGCAGGAGATAACCCAACATCCTCGACGTCAAAGGCCTTAAAATCAGACGAGAAATATCGGGAAAATGTGGAACATCTTAGAAACCAGTCTCGTGGCATCCGAACAATATCACCTTTGAAACCTAGTTCCATGGATTCCAATAATGCTTCAAGCCGTCAAGCAACCCGACGATCGTCACTGAAAAATGGAAGATCTGCTCGCAACAGAGATACATTATCTCAGGAATGTAATGGTGATGATAAATACTCACTCACCAAACTATCGAACTCATTAAAGGAAGCAATATTTTCAAACCAAATTCCTGAATCCATTGATGATACTCGTGCAGGTATCAGTCCATTGAGACGATTGTCAATGAAAGGTGCTTACTCAATTCCAAATGGAGATTTATCAAGGCATGGACGGTCTTTGGAAGATGATAAATTTTCAAACGATTTTTATGCTTTTACGACAGCACCAACACCACAATTTCAACAAGACTCATCACTTAATCCTGTTTCGAATTACGAGAAACCTGCCATCAATCGGTTAACCCGACGATTATCAATGAATAGTATTCGAACAAATTCACCAGATCATGATGCGCCGCATGTTGAAAACTTGGATCCTGATAACGTAGCTACAGAATTGAGCGCAGGAAAATCTGTCTCAATTCATAACACGCTTACATATACCGCACAACCGCGACGACGCAGAAGTTTTATGGGAAGTTTCTCATTTCGGCGTGAATTGACATCAGCGCCTAAAGCAATATCCAATATTGAAATGAAACCAGCATTACGTTCCATGGACAAAGATCAGTTATCTGGAAGCTTGAAAGGTCCATTATTGAAAATTCACGAGACCAGTAGTAATCATGTACAGTCAGGAGGAGGAGTCAACCTAATGCGACGGAATTCTTTGGATATGGGATGTTTGCATCGAGATGTCAAAGGGACTCCAAGAAAAGCTCAAATCATCTCGTGCTTACAGCTCAATTCATCTGGAGAAGCCATCATGACCTCTTTCCAATGCGCTGATTTCTCCTACTGATCTCATGGTAGAGTGAGAAGAATCAGTTGTCTTATTACACAACGACATGATCAACACAACGACAAGAGACATAGTCGTAGCTAATACGATCAAACAAAGTCACTAATCATTAATTTCATAATTTAATATTTATAACTTTCTTACAACAGTCTAAGCACATGGTGGTATACTGAGTCGTAACCGTAAACCCTCTTGTGATCTCCTCTTGACTAGATTTATATCCTCTTGTCTTGATTTTTGTTCTTCCTCGATTATATTGGTAGCTTCCTCTTCTACACAAGTCATACTCAATCGATAATCATTGATCTCTAATCCAGGGGACTCTTCTAGTGACGACACGTTCTTCACCAATTTCTGAATTACTTGATGACTGCCACAACCCGTCCGAGCATTTTTCCTCATTTCCGATTGCAAATTACGAAACATTTCATCATCGTGAACAAGTCTTACCACTCGTTGTTGATGATCGGAAAGTTCGTTCATCTTTGATTCTTCAGTGCTTGAAATTAATCGATTCCTTTCATTGAGAGAATCGTCTTTTACTCGGTCCTTAGTAGTACTATTCAAGAAGTTCACTTGGTTTGACTGTTCCCTGGTCTTCGTCATCATTGTCAATCCACGGGAAATCGTGGTTAGACATCTGTTCACTCCAACTTGTAGTTCCTCCCGTGAGGTGATGACGCATTTCTGTCGCCTAGCTCTGAATGGCTCGAGCAAATCGCCATTGCTTGAAACGCTTGGCATCGAAAAAAAATAAGTTTTGAGTATTTGAGGGGATTGCAAAATTAACATGGAAGTCACGAATTCAATTCACTCGAATTAGCGTCTATTTTGTTCAGATGCCTGGAAAAGAACTTTCCGAACTTGAATCATTGCTATTTTTTTAAAGCTGTAGCGTGCAAGTTTATAATGGTTTATTTCTGCGCGACAACCTGAAGAATAAGGTGGACATTTTTAAGCGGCTCTTAATTTCTTCCCTTTCTTGAGGTCATGTTGCAATCCCGCTTTTGTTGGGGGATGAAAGTCGAAGTTGTTCTTGCATACCTTTTAGTTTTCAATGGTACATATATTTTATGTGACTTCTTTGAATTATTTAAGGTTTATCTTCAAGTACAGAAACAACAACCAAAATAGTAGAGACAATTCTATTAGACTGTCACTTACAATCACTTTGATCAATCACTTCATGACCAAGATAAGGAGACCATAAAGACGTCAGAGCATTTAAAAAGGTGTTAATGATGCAAGGGAAGAAGAAAATTCTGAAATAAATTTTGAAATTCAATGAGTCGATCCCCACGTAAATTGCTCTGATGCCCCAAAAGTGAAGCGCAAAAACGAGATTGAAAGCCGTAATTTGAGACTGATTGTTTTCACATGCATTGTGCTGGATATTGTGAAGATTATGATGGTTGCCTATAGCGAATGAATTGAGAAATTATCTACAATTTATTACCACAAATTGAACGTTTTGTAGGGATAGATAAATGTTGTGCACTAAGGTGACTTTTTACGTTTTCATTTGCTTATCAATTATTTTAGTATCCTAGCCAATGCTTCATTACCGGCAGCAAATCAATCCTACTGAAACTTCAAGGTGCCAAGTTTTTTTGCTTTATCAAGACAGCATTTCAGTCAAGCGAAAACATAAATGCTTCCGAATATACAAATGACTATTTCTTTGTTTCGAATGGTTAGAATTATGCATGAGGTATCGCGCTATTGATTTGTCGGTGGTGTTGAACATATAGATTGCAAGATGAAGCAGTTTACTTGCACGATCCAATGTAGACGACACCCGTCAATTCGGCATAAAGATAACTTAATTGTTCTTATATGTATATATTTATGATTACGTTTGATAAAGGTATCATTTTTATTCAAAATGCAGTAACCACTTCTGAGCAATAACATTTTGATATCGTAAGCGCGTGAAAAATATAATAGAAGTTACCCTAGATTCAGGCAGTTACTCTCAATGCAGTCAGTTTTTTTACCATGTAACTTACACGCGTATTCCTCGAATGGGTCTGAATGTAGCATTCTGAGAATATGAAGTATTTACATCAATGAAATCTTAAATCCCCCAAAATATTGCATAGAAATTTTCTGCCTTTAATGGCTTAAAATGCATAAATCTAAAGTAGAGATGTTGCCGTTAGTTCTCCAGGCTTCATGGTTTCAAAAGAAGAATTCGATACAGCAGAAAGAGAGAAGCAAATGTATGAGATTCATAAAATTAAAGCTGGTAGCAGAAACACTTTTTTAATCTTCAGTGTCGTGCTGTCCTTTTGTGAAATGAATCCTTCAATTTCAGAAAGAAGGACATTTACAGTTTTCGAATGAAGTATCACAAGTCAATGCATATAACATCAGACAAAGCGCTACAATTTTGGCACCCTATTTCCAAAAGTAAACGGTAAAGTGGCTAGCGTCTTTCCGCTAATTATGAAGCACGATTTATGCCGTAAAGATACGTCATTTTTTCATTGATGGGAGTTTTACAGTTGCTTTAAAGTTTTCATACAATCATATGAAATATATACTTTTACAATCAATGATATACATCGGCAATACGGAATGCTTGTGTCCAGATGATCCACATGATGTATTGCCAATTGTGATTTCCAATTAATTGAATTAAAAATTAAATTTGGAATTAATCAATTCCAATCTTTAAAAATAGGAATTGATTCTTTCCCTCAGGTTTGTTTCACATACCATCAAAAATCATACCTAAATCGAATTTGGCATTGAAGTCATTTACGCAAGTTAAGGATTATATAAAAACACTTTGTTAGAATAAGCAGTACAAATAACTTTGCGTGCAAATGCTGCTATTCTCATTCTAATCTAGAAGATGAATTTACTGAGACTGCAATAACAGGGGTCAGATAAGAATTAACATCCGTCCTAGGACAGAAATGGTAGAAAGGGGTATATATGTTGGAGTCCAGAGAAGCAAAGATCACCTTTGATTGGATGAATTGGAGAACATCTGAGAACGAAGATTGGAAAAAGGCTTGAGTGCAAAATCCTTAATAAGCTTTCCATAGACACTTTGAGATCAGTAATGGATGCTTTAGTTAAGGTAATCCAGCCTTAGATATCTTACCAAAGACTTTCGAATTGCGATCAGTGCGCCATACTTAAAGACTATTTGGATATGATGGAGAATGTGCTTTGGGTGAAGTGACATGGATAAAACAGTGAACAGAACCACAGCTAAAATTAACTAGAGGACAGACGCTCCACATTTGAAAGAAAGTTAATTGTGATTTCTATGCTATATCTTTATCAGCACAAAAAGAAGGAAAACTGTTATTCAAATAGTAATGTAAGTTGCATATACTCAACATGGCTCACTCACCTAGCGCTGTTCATTCTTCTGGTAAGATTGCCTTCACTTTGGAAGGTAAAGTAAAGACAGCATAGACAATATATTATTATGTGGGACATTTGCGACGTCTGCTTGGAAAAGAGTTGCCCCTGCTTAATTACAGAAAGTCAAGGTAGTCATCCTGCTTGCGCTCCCCATTTTATTTAAGAAAACGCAACATCTTCCTTTCGGACCGGCATTAAAGATGACCAAGATCTCTGATCGTGCATCAACCAAAGGTCATTATGACTTAGAACGAACAAAAACAAAAGGGAATTACAAATCCCAAACGGTAAAGCGATCAAGAGAAATCTAAAATGAATGAAAATAAAGTTCAATTTTCAAGGTATATATGCGTGCATGAAGTCGAACGAGTTGACGAATCTTGGTATCACGAGCTGTTCTACCAAAATGCAGATATAGAGCGCTTTCAAACTGACGAGAAGGAAAGATGGGAGCGTGCATATGCAAAACGCCTGAGAAAGTTGGCTGCAAAGAATGGACAATTAGCAGATGTTACGAACGCATCTAGCATTCAAGAAAACTGCAATAAGAATGATATATCTACCAATGACTTAGGCCAGATGAACAATCAAAAGAACTTGGGGACTGTATCAAGAAATGAATAAAATGCGATCGCGACTTTTGATCAGGCTTTCCTCACTTCGATGTACGATTTGCTTTAAAGTTTGCGCGTTAGACGTCGCTTCGTTTTGTTGAGTTGAATATTTAGTCAGATTCGTAAATGTGTGAAGCACCAACGACTTGTACATAAAAGAAATAAAAGGTTTCTAAACATTTAACGCTCATAAAATATTAGATAAACCTCCTCTATTGTCCTTTGGAAGTATTGGATACTGTCTTCAGATAAAGATGTTGCTCGCTCGGGAATCGTAAGCTTCCTTGAGAGGGTTACCTCATGCTTTAGGTTTGAATCATGAGTGGACAAGAAAGCTTCAGTTATTTTCAAAGTGGATTTCCACCGATCAAGCGATCATTGTTGTTATTCAGGCAAACACATTGGGGTCATCTCATCCATTTGAGCTACGCGATATTTGTTTGCGAATCAAGGGTGGCTTAAGAACTTGATTTCTCATTTTCATTCCCAAGATGGATCGCGTAAGAAAGGGTGGAATATGAAACAGAAGCTCGTCAGCGCTTTGGACTAGAAAGTAGTAGCATAGACAGTGCAAGTAATAAAAAGGTGTGAAAACCATCAAAAATCACACAACCCTTTATTAGATAATAGAAAGTACACAATATAGAATTATGATCTATTTTAAACAGTTTTCTATCTAGTCTTGTGTAGTTTAGAGATCTTCTCTCAAGAGATGCTCTTGAACCCTTTTCAAGAGATGTTTTATATCCCTTCTCTTGAAGATTTTGAGCTTGCTTGAGACTTTGCCCCAAATGATTAGCCAAGTCCCTTCAACTTGTTAATAAGGATAAGTTGGTTTGCCAATACAGACAAGTTAGCTGTCAACACGGATATATTAAATTAACCCTTCAACTCATGCAATCTTAGAGAGATGGATTTCCAATTGAGGCTTAAAATAGATCATTTATTAGTGCCGTTTAGAACCAGTATTGGATTGTATAAATATACTTTCCATTTATAAGGAACAATGAAGATTCACCAAGTCCTTTCTAATTTATAATGGAATTCGAAGTATTGAATCATAATCACTATCTAGAGGTGTAGTGATCAATGGATCAAACACTTACTTTAGTTTAGATGTTCTCAACAAAACAAACATAGCTATGAAATGGTTAATCCAGAGTTTTCAAAAAATCTGCTTCTATGCTGTCTTTTAGGCACTGCGTGAACGCTTACATACTTAGTTTGATAGGCATTAAATGCTTCTAGACACAGTTTTACAACATGAGATTCAAAAAGAAGTTAATGACAACTTAAGAAGACAACTAATTGCTAGCAAATATTTCTTTTACCAAAATCGAGCGATTGCTTTGTGACCCAAGCTGAAAAAGTATTGAAAATACACACATAATTGCCTTAATGCTATAGGCTTTCAAAGCATGTGTCATTTAGACAATTAGGTTAGAATTCCAGAAAACACAAAGCGTGAATTTTTTAGCAATTCTTAAAATCTAGTTTGAAAAGGAAGCTATCTGAACATATTATGTTTTCAGCAAAAAGAAAAAATCGGATAATGACTGGTGTGCAGCGCTATGACATACCTTGAATTAAGTTCATTAAGATAATACCTAACACTATTGGCTGTAAGCAATACAGTCTAATAATAATACTATAATAAATTGCTAAGGCTAAGAGATGTGTGTGTGTACCGATACTGGAGACGTCCAAAGTTATTGTTAGTACATAGTAAATAATATAAGAATGAATATTCTTATATTTACTCATCTAAAATGAGAATAGGTCACATAGGTAGCCATTCTTTCTATACCTTCCACAAATTCAATTAAGACATAGTCTTATATGAATTTAGTGATGCTTAATATTGCTTATGAATGAAGAAGATCATTTAATATCTTTTCAAGACCGTCATATCAATACGGTCAGAATAACTATTACAGATTCCTAAGTAACAAACAGGAATCTATTAAGATTCACAATTGATGAATCTAAGTTGAACAGTTTCATCATGTATCTTTTTGACTATCTGTGAGAAATTACGTTAGATTTCCTGACCGAAGCACCCTGACTTTGGTGTAGTATTGCTTGATGTCATGCTAATTAGAGTGATTTGAAAGGAAATGTCTGGGCAAAATGCCCTTGGCTTATTTCGGTCAAAAATTGGAAAACAAAACAAACAAATTCACCTCTTAGTCCATAAGTTTATAGTCTGCATATTGCTTGTAACCTTTTCTAAAAATGAATTATCTTCTTGATTCACATTTTGAGTTTTGTCAAATGCTATCTTTTAAGGTACATACTCCCTGGTGTTTCAGATTCACTATTACTTTGAAGCCCAATTCTTATAGAATGAAGGTTAAATTGTCTTCTGGAATGCATGTTTAAACAAGTTACTAAGAACATTAATAAAAACAGAAAATCTAGAGTGAAGGAAGCAAGATATTTTTTCCTATCTAGATTCAGCAATCTATGCCACTATCCAAAAATAATATTCAAGTGACAACGTCTGCCTTTCTTTCTACTTTCCAAATGTAATTGTTGAATCATTGGTATAATTGAACAAATGTGGTTAAGTCAAAGTAGCAGTCTTCTGTTATGTATGCATATATTTGAAGAAGCATTGCTTGGCTTGTATGATATGTGTTCGCGAAAACGAGTGTAGCAGAATCCATTTCAATATCATTATTGCAAATTTAATTCGGGAAATTCCAAGCAAATTCAAAAAGAAAAATGACATTATTTTCAGTGGTTGTACCACCGGTTAAACCGGTACGCACCTGCAGGCTGCACACAGGCCTAAGTCCTAGCAATAAATCCACCGTCTGTCCTTCTGCGGAGGAAATATTCCTTCTGTCTTGACGTACTATTTCCAGGTACGCAAAGAAAACCTTCAGAACATCATCGTGAGTCAGTGATGGGAGATGACAATGCAGATGTGAAGTAAATAAATATTTTTTTTGATTGGTTAATTCTACTTCATCGGCAGTTGAAGTACGTATCCTAGACATTCTGACCACGGATTGGGAGAAAAGAAGATTGGCAGCAGGTGATTTTTTTCACCGCTTCCAACCCGTCACACAGTTTGCTTGAAACTGTGCTGCCCTACACATCCAACAAGTTGATCGAGAATATCAACTTTACTGAATCCATGAAGCTTAGTGTTGCGATTTCGTTGTTGACATCCAGTCATGCATTTTTCTTACCCAATTCTATGTCATCATCATGGTCAAAAGTATATGCCACAACATTGGATCCTAGTTCAATGGTTAACGGTGGTGCTGTTGCCCCTTCTGGCTGGGAGTGTGATGAAGAAGCTAACTGTGTGGAAGTTCCTGCTTGCGATGACCAAGTCTGTCGAACTAGTTTGGATGTACGTATTCATGGAAAATGGTACGACTTGAGCGGTAAGTCTCAATGATTATTGCATCATTAAGGATTAAAAAGTACGCCGTGATTCATCCTCTTTTGAATTTCCAACCACCCTGGGGTCTATTTGTACTTTCTTTCAAAGGATGGCGAAAGGCCCATCCTGCCGGTGAACATTGGATTGATTATTATGATGGTAGAGACGCAACAGAAGTAATGGATGCCTTTCATTCCGAGAAGGCTAGGAAGATGTATCAACGATTACCAAAGTCGAAATTCGCCGAACAATTAGAGACAACAACTCCAGCAGATTCATCGACACAAATTGCCTTTCGTAATCTACGGACAGAATTGGAGGCGGAGGGTTGGTGGCAACGTGATATTGTTCATGAATCGAAATTATTGGCTATTTGGGCATCGTTGGTAATATCGGCAGCAGTCACAGCACACACTGTGCCACCCCTGTCCACTGTCTTGCTAGGGCTTGCCATGACGAATGCTGGTTGGTTGGGTCATGATTACATCCATGGAGTGGATGAATTTTGTACCAAACTTCGTTTGTTCTGTCCAGCGGCAGCAGGACTAGCACCCACCTGGTGGTCTGACAAACATAACAAGCATCATGCACTAAGTAAGTTCTTGAGAGAAGTCATTGTCGTTTTTAGGTTGCAGAGTTCCAAGTTTTTCCATCCTTATCCTTTATCGTGATTCTTGCTTCTGTGATTCCTTCCTTGAAAACGACTCTCGTTATACTCACACTATCATGGAAATTTAGCCAATGAAAAGGGCGTCGATGAAGATATTGCGACAGATCCATTTATTTACCAATGGGCTCCAGACCCTTCTGAAGACTCTCCACTTCGCCGATTTCAACATTTATACTTCTTTGTTCCCTTCTCCTTCATGTTTGCATTATGGAGGTTTGACACTATGAAAGTAGCAATTGAAGCAGTTGAAAAAAAGAGAAGCGATGCTAAGCCCGAATTGATTGCCTTACTTGGACATTACTTCGTTCTGCTTTCTGTTTTCCCCATTTCAGTTTGGCTCCCTGCTATTTTCTTGTCAGGTCTTATTAGTGCACTCATTGTTACTCCTACGCATCAGTCTGAAGAAATGTTTGATGAATTTCAATCTGATTGGGTCACAGCTCAATTTGCATCGACACGGAATGCCGTCATGACAAATCCATTTTCGGAATGGCTTTGGGGAGGGATGCAATATCAATTAGAGCACCACTTATTTCCATCGATGCCACGATCCAAGTATCCACAACTACGAGAGCGTTTGATGCAATTTGCCACGGAGAATAACATACCAGGAGGATACCGTGAAACTGGTGAATTTGAAATTTTAAGGATGAATTGGGAACTCTACAAAAAGGTAGCCGAAGCTGACGCCGTCCCTGGAGCTACACCTACCAAGGGACGACCCAATCAACAGGCAGCCATAATGAATACCAACTCACCCGCAGCAGCAGTCAATGGGGTGTAAGGAAAGACAGAGAAAAGAAAATAGATTTTGTATTTAACCACTATATTGAATCTTTATTTTGAGTAAATCAATGTTCTCTCGGAGTGCTCTAGACTATTTCGAAATGTTTTTGAGTACTAAGCCAAAAATTTATGTGCCTTGGGCTGGCTTCTATGAAATGTTTTTTCCAATAGTAGCGTCACTTCCTTTTTAGCATCAAAATCAAAACAGTTTTGAAAGGAATCGTTAATACTCTATGCTTACGCAGAAGGAAAGTCAGGAGCATGTGGAACTTCATTTCTCAAAGGCCTTCAAGCTCTGTAATTGTGTTCCTTTTTCCTTTCACAGTCTGCCAGCTGCATTATCATTTCAATATCCAAAACAGATACACCCATTATTAAGTGCCTTTTTACCATAAACGAAATCAATTTACCAAAAATTATTTAATAACACGTTGATGACTGTCTCTGTATGGATACAAATTCAAGTGTGTAACTGGGATGACTAATGAAATTGGTAGCATAAGGCAAGAATTTTGCGTTCAAGTGCATCAACCAAAAATTTAAGGAGAATCGAAGTAATCAAGAGTGACACGGAATGACGTCAGGACAGCAATTAGAAAGAGGAAATCAAACTAAATGTATGAACTATGATTGACAAAGGCTGACTTAAAAAATGGAAGTAATAAATATTTAATCAAGGATTTTTAGGCACAGATTACTTATCCGACGAGAAAATTGCGATAACTTGTCATCATTAATGCAACTTTAAATGTAAGAGTAAATTAAGATACTTAAGTAATATTACTGATTATAATAGATCTGCGTACCTGTTAATGATTAAAACGCTACACGGAAATTAACTGGGAACTAATGCATACTCAAAACTGGTTGGATATTGCCTAATTCAATTAATTGAGTAGATTTTATAAATTGAATTGATGTAGAATAAGTTATCCTTAAATGCATTTCAGTAGGCGGCAAAGACGCCTGCAGGATCAGAAGTAATGAGAGTTTTGAATTAGTATGCTTAGAATCTTGCCACACAGCGATTGCACCAATTTTAATCCTTGAGTGTGTAAAACCTTCAACGTATTGGTGTATTGAAAGGGTACACCTGTATAAACTGCAAAGCAGACACTTAAACTTTATTCCTTACATAGACGGCATGAAATTTACTTTTTTGTGTTACAGCGTTGCGTTTCACAAAGTCATAGTTTTAGAATATATTATTTGAACTTCAGTTTTTGCTAATGGCAAAAGCACTCAGAAGCTCAAAGACTTGCTTTCTTCAAATACGTTGCATATATTATTATCATTTTTGAATGATTAAAGTTCATGGTTTATCGCACGTCTTTTCATGATGATAACTTCTGAACGATGAACTATACTTGACGTCAAAGGAAACAAACGTTTAGCTGTTTGTTAAATAGTATTTTGGGTTTCCAGCTGTACCCAATTGACAGTGCTTGATATCACTATCGCAGTGTTATATATTCGTTTGGTGAATTGAACTGCTAGATAAAAACATTCATAATTCAACAGATTAAGTTGCTGGTAGTTTAATCGCAATTTTTAATCAGGCCATAAATTCCATTCATATCCTTTTCTTATTTTAGGTGAAGGATGACGTTACTAGATTTTTCAATATACAAATAGATATTTGGATGGGTAATTATAGGATTGATTTACTTTGCTTAGACTTGCTTCCAAACTTAGGAGTTTCGAGTATGCTAACGATTTCCAAATTGTAATTGTAATTCAGAACGTTCGGTTTGTTTCAGAAAGTTCATCTAGCTTTCTTATGGAACGTATTGCCGAAAGAAAAATGTGTACCTCATGCAGCTTTAGCCACCCCTTTTAACTTTAAATCTCGCTTCTGGGAAGATACTGGCTTTCTGCTAAGCATATGTGAGAATCTTTGGTACTGTCGTCTAAAGTTTCGCTCTGACTCTCCTGCTTTGGAAGCGAGGTTGCCCTTGGACTGAAACATTTCCTCCTGAGCTCTCTCCATTCGAAATCGGTCGTAATCATCTGAATTGTAAAAGAGTATAGATTTATTTTCGACGCTAGGAGCTGGGTATGTATGTAGAGACGTAATAACACTTTCTGCAAACGAAACCATTTTCTTGGCTAACCTGCAAAACTTTACGATAAAATGTTTATAAAAGACCCAAACGCAGGTGTTATTAACTCCTCCAAGACTTTCTCAAACTATGACCCATCTGAAGTCATTTAGACGGTTACTGAAGAAGTGTCATCTTCCTTAATTAAAGGGTAAAACAAATTCAGATGCCTTTAGCCGATATAGTAAAAGTTGCTTTGCGGGATTGTAATTTAAATTAATGAGTCCCTCTTGCTATGCGTGAAAATATATCCAAATCGAAGTTGAATCAAGATAGATTCCGAATTGAGCCTAAGTATTGAAGTAATGTTGCATTGAATCACTAACACACTTGATATTCTCCGTGTTCGAATCATTCATGCCGTGTAAACTTAAACTTTAGTTTTTCCGCCCGCCTCCATCGTCTTGACTCGAAAGTTACGTAATAAATGCGAGAACAAACTCGCATTCATAGTCCAAGAAACAGCTATCACTTCACACCTATACAGTTAAAAATGCATGAAAGGCAGGGAATCAACCAATGTTCAAATAAATTAAGCATTTTTGTCAGGATGATATTCGGTGGATTGTTTACGCAGATTTCTCTGTTGACATAATTATTAGACTTTTACATGATCGACGAAAGTGCTTCAAATTTCCAAAGCAAAAATACCATTTCACATCGAAAGAAACTTTCAAAGTATTCAGAGTAATTGAGAGGTTGCATCCAATTTTTATCTGTCTACCGGTTTGATGAAAAAACCTGATGGTTTAATATTGCATCCGAAAAGGCCTTACTACGAAGAAAGGAAAAATCCGCAAGAACACGATTACTCTTTTTAGAATAGAGTTCCTAGATGATACAAATAGTAATTTGGCTTCCTTAGTTGTTAGAGTTAATGAGCCTATCTGACCTCATGCTTCAACAGGTTTCCAATTCAACATCACTTTCATTAGAGGCACATATTGGAAACTGAGAAAAAGTCTGTTGGAGATTAGGAGAAATTATATGGAACCAATACGTATTTTTATGTTTAAAAGTCCGTTAGAAAACGAAGCGAAAAGAAAGTGAAAAGAAGACTCATATTTACGATAAAATCTTAAGAAATTCACAAGCAGCGTAGTATTGCTTTCTAAGAGTGTTTAGTCCTATTTACACCTTGATTTGTCCTTATAGGAGCATAGGAAGGCTAGATCGTGAATACAACATAGCTACAGGTGGTAAAATCAACACTTTATCGTAAATACATTGTCAGCAAATTGATACGAGATTCGACGAGAATTCCAGGTGGATTTTCAACCTGAAGAAGACGCCGTGCGCAACAGAACATAAGGATCTCACCAGTCACATTGACAATGAATAAAGGAAGTAAGGGAAACTTCAAGAAGACACCAGGAGGTAGAGGAATCCAACGCCATCAGCTAAAAAAAGGAAAAACTGAAATGAAAAAGGGAATTGAGGACTACCACTATTACTTGGGTTCAGCAACTCAATTTTCAGACTTTGAGATCACCACTGAGATTGTGATGAACTACATTAAGAAGACTTTTGAATATGGCAATGATATTGGGAGTGCTTTGAAGGAATTAAGTCTCATCAACAAAGAAAAGTGGAGAGTATCTATGAAATTCAGTGATTCCAAGGATGCAATGGTGAGAGATCAGGAAAACCAACAGTATGAAATGGAGTATAAATCTGACTATGAAGAATACAAGAGAAGAGTCAATGTTTATGACAATAATCTCATTAAGGCATATGCAATACTCTGGGAAAGATGCACAAAGGGTATGAAGCAGAAGATAGAGGCATGTGATGAATTTGCATTGACAATCAAAAATGACCCTATTGAGCTGTTGAAGGCAATTAAGGTACATACTCAGCATTACCAGGAACACCAATATAACTTGTCCATTGCTTCGGATTCAATCAGAGGACTGATCAATACAAAGCAGAAAGAAGGAGAATTGCTCCAGGATTGGACAAAGCGTTTCAGAATTGCAAGGGATTTACTTGAATTGCAACTTGGTGGACCGTTGGTTATCAAGAAGATTGCAGAAAGTCTAAATGAATATGATGTATCTGATCCAGTATCAATCAGAAAATGTCAAAAGAAAACATTTGAAAAATTCCTTGCTTATTTATACGCAGAACTAAGTATGGCTCATTGTTGAATGGGTTGAACACCAGGCAGTTGTTAGGTAACAATCAATATCCAAAATTGGTAACTGAAGCCAACAATGTTCTTAGCAACCATAGATTGGATAATCCTGCAAAGATGAAAAGAGAGAAAGATGAAAAGTTTAAACAAAAAGCTAAAAAGGAGGAATCAAAAGAATAAGAAATCAACTTATCCTTCGCTCAACTTGAAGGGAAATGCTACTTTCGTGGCAAACCGGGGCATCGTTTGCCAACATGTCATTATAAAAATTAACCAAGAGAAGAATGGGCGATCAACAAGTCTCAGCAAAGTCATGTTCAGTCAAATGAAGCTGTTTCAACAATAGCAGCATCACAGTCATCATCTACTGATCAATCACCAAATACAGAGGTTCCCAGAGCAACAAGTGGATGGGCTGGTGCACATGTATTGTATGGATTTTTTCATTCTGACATGATGCAATACTGTATTCTACTTGATAATCAATCAAGTGTGACTGTTTTCTCAAATAAAGAACTGGTTGAAAACATCCATGCAACAAATGATACTCTTAAGTTATACACAAATGGAGGAACATTAACTACAAATCAAAATGCAATATACCAGAATGGGGAGAAGCATGGTTTGCTCCCAAAAGCATAACAAATATATTCAGCAATGCTGAAATGGCAAAGCAGTATAGGATCGCAATTGACTTGTTAGTTGAAAAAGCCTTCACAGTACACCTACCCCAGAAGAAAGTGAAATTTGAAGAAATCGAATATGGTTTATATGTCTTTATTCCAAATAAGTTCAAGATTCCAGAAAAGATGCCAGAGAAATTCAAAAATGTTCAGCTTTTATCAAGTGTGAAAGAAAATAAAAAGTTTGTCACTTTGAACCAATTTGAATATGCAAAGAAAGCACAAGAGCTATATCATGCTATCGGTACACCATCTGTACAAGACTTAAAGGCTGTCTTACTCATGAATCTAATTAGTAATAACCCAGTTACAACAGAAGATATCAAAATGGCTGAACGCATTTTTGGACCAGATATTGGTTCATTGGAGGGTAAGGCCGTGAGAAGAAAACCAGCTCAAGTGGTCAATGATAACATTGAAGTACCCAGAGAATTAATTGCATCACAATATGCAATTACATTGTGTGTGGACATTATGTATGTCAATGGTTTAAAATTTTTGACAACAATAAGCAAAAATCTAAAGTACAGAACTGCTCAATACATTCCATCAAGATCCTCAAAAGATTATATCAAGGTTATCAGAGAAGTTATTGCTATTTATCAAAAAGGAGGTTTCAGGGTGACACAGTTGTATTGTGATAATGAATTTTGCCCGCTAATGTCTCAATTGATGGAACAGGAACCGGATGTTAATATAAACTATGCAAGCCCAAATGAGCATGTCCCGGATATTGAACGGAGCATTTGCGTGATAAAGAGAGAGTTTGTGCAACATATCATGGATTAGATTTCCAGAAGTTACCAAAAGTAATGAACAAGATGTTAGTAGCCGAATCCGCAAAGAAGTTAAATTTCTTTCCGGCGAAGAATGGTGTTTCCCCATTTTATTTTCCAAGGATGATAATCCATGGCAAAACGTTGGACTATGCAAAACATTGCAAATATGCATTCGGAACTTATGTACAAGCTCATGATGATCCAAGACCAAAGAACTCAAATCTTCCAAGAACCCTTGATTGTATCTATCTTCGATACTATGATAATTTTCAAGGTGGACATGAGCTACTTCATTTACAGACAAATCAAATCATCCGAAGGTAATATATCACACATTTACCACTCACACAAGCCATTGTGCAACAAGTTCATGCTATTGCAGACTTGGAATGTATGCCAAAAGGTTTAAAGTTCACAGACAAACATCATTTGAGTGACGACCATGCTTGGATTGCAGGAGTGGAAGCTGATGATACAATTACTGAAGATGAAGACAGTGATGATGAGAGCGGTGATCTATATGATGAAATGGATCCTAATGAAATTGGAGAAAATACAAAATATGACAATCAAGATGACAATCAAGTATCAACTAGATTTTCTCTGCAATTATATTGATGAAATTCATTCAACCAAATACTTTGTTGCTTGTTGGAATCAGAAGTCATCCATATTTTGAAAGGGATGACTCAAGATATCAGCATTTTTATGACATACTATTTATTGACTGATAATCAAGAGCAAAATAACATCTAGGTATGCATTCACAAAAAATCTTCCCTTACAGTCCCAGGGAGATACTCCTTTAAACACAATGGAAAGATAGTCTATATTTGATGCTCTTTATCTCAACTCCTTAAAGGTTAAGATGTGATCACTGATTTTGTTCTGGACTTCATTCAAATTCTAAAGACATTCAAATCATATGGTACCACATATGGTAACTTAACATGAGGATAAATTGCGTAAAGTTAATCTGAAGACTTATCTTTGTTTGCATTTGGACAAAAAAAGTTACAATTTGAACACAGTTTCATTTCTATCAGGCTGATGGTACTAAAAAAAGATATCCTAGCTTTTTTGTTTTAACTTCAAAAAGGTTAAAACATTGCTTTCAAGAATGCCATCTAAAGCGTTTTTTATTCATCTCATGGTAAAATTAGGGAAAAGTCTTTGTGTATTATTCAATCATTATTTCTTAGTATAGCAATGGCCAAGGTTATATTATTTATTGAGTGACGTATTAATGTTTTTCAACCGACTTCTGCATATTACATCACCGTAACTCATCACTTCTTTTATTTGTTACAGATAGCGTTCATTGGTGCACATAAGACAATCCCCACATTAAAATCATTGTTTTCATACATTCCCTGACTTCTTCATTTTTCTAATTAAACATGATTTCACTTTTGTTAATATTCAACAGACATTAATTCTTCGCCTTTTGTTGCCACTGATTAACTTGTTTTGAATTAGATTCATTTTTGTTATGTAATGTTTGTTACTATCCTTTTCAAATGCATTTTACACTATCCAGGAATTGTTTTTCTACTTTCATTCCATTTTATTGGTCTCTTACCTACAATTTCTAGGAAATTTAAATTTTTTCATGATCCATGATTTTATCGCCAAAGTGGTCTGAAATCCCGTAATGCCGTAGCAATGCTTGAAACACAATGGTGGATCTGATATTATGTCACCTGTCCTTCAATTAGCCCCAAAAATGAAGGACATCAATTTATCAGATAAATTGGAAGCTTTTGGGTACAGTGATATTGAAATTTGAGAAGTATAGAACACAATGTTTTTGTCCTGAACATCAATTAGTGGTCTCCTCCATGCCTATAAATATAGATTTGGCTGCTAGGAGAGGTGAGTGAAAGTATGTTTGGTTTTTCACTTGGCACCAACGGCATCTGGTATCACCAACAAAAAAACATATTATCTTCATTTTTTTTACTGCATAGTTCTCATGAGTTATAATGGTTCATTTTCACAACAAAAGTCATTCGCATTTTTTTGCGTCATACCGTACTATATTTACTACAATGACAAAGTTAAAAATGTTGATCTCAGATAGTTTAAATTCAGTTTTGCCATCGATATTGTAGTAGGAAACTCATTTCGCGGGAGGAAGGAAGATTATTCTTTTGATTGTTGCATCTGCCATTCCTTGTAAACCGCACCTACCATTGCCAATGTAAAGGCAATGTCGATGGCAAGCGTAATTACTGATCCCAAGATATATCCACCTTCGACACTTTCATTAAAATGTGATGCATCTTTTGCTAAATTCACAACACCTCCCACACCCAAGATCGAGGCTGCCACCAATCGTACCATTCCAAATGAATCAGTCTCCTTAGATGACATTGAATTTTTGTTCAAATCAGAAGTATCATCTTCTCCTTCTATTGATGTCATAACATTGTCGTTGTCATCCGCAATCATCACCGACTTTTCCGGTGATTCCTCCCCCATCATTAGTTTCGTATCCAGTACAGCTGAACGGCGATTGGACCAGGAAACGTCAACTGGAGATTGTGAAAATTTTGAAGCCTGAATCTTGTTGGATACTCCCGAACAGGGAAAGGAGTCAATGAAAGGTAGTGATGATACCAAAAATAAGAGGGAAAGCATTCTCCTGAAGATGTTTTCACGTTGGAAAATGTTCACCATTGCTTATGAAAAAGGATTTTTTCGTGAGAATGTATCGTCAAAATGTAACTCAAAAGTTGACACCAGGCAAACTTTTGCTTAGGATTTTCCTTCAAGATGTGATTTTAATCAATGTATCGTACTAGTTAGTAGACTATATCTGACTATACACTACAACTGAGTAACCTTAAACTGAATCTTCTGCTATGGGGGAATCTAATATTCATTTTGCCAGTGTTGCCACCAAGAATACCATCCAATTCATCCTGATCCTCTGCTGTCTCAAAAGAGGAGACACTGTTAGCCGTTATCACAGAGCTCAAATGAGGCCATCATTAATTTCTTTCTCCAATGGGAATCATGAAGTTAAAATGAAGGAGATTATTGATCAAATCAAAAAATCTCTTCATACATCAAGGATGAGATGAAACTGACATCTTGGATGTACTTCTTGCACAGAGATGTTCAAAGAAAAAAAGAAAATACTTACCTTTTATGCTAGTGTTTTAAACACGACATCACTTCCCTCGAATGTCAACATTCCTCAACTTTCTAAAATCCCCTGTAAAGCCAAGTCAAGCGTATCTCTTCTCATCAAAGTAATATCCCTCATCATTGCTGCTCATGTAGATAAAATTATCCAAAGTACTTCATCATTTGTCCAAACAATCAAGAAAAAAGCAGTATGAGTCTCCTCACTCATTTGGGTTTGAAGGGTAGGTTACAATTACGTGGCTTGTCCACTTTACGACACCACAAACCACAAAGGAGTTTCAACTCCGTAATTTCAACTGTCTTGAAAAAAGCATCAAGCTTGTTCTCATTTCAGTGAAGCCACCACCTTGTGATACATGATGTCACATGCTATATTCTACAATCCTAGAAGATAAAACTGTAGGATTTAAGTTAAGCACACCAAACTAATCTTTAAAAGAGATTAATTCAAGAGATGTTATTTTGTACCAACATTTGGAGATGTCCAGTGGTGCTAGTGCATGCTAATCTAGACAATAAGATATCAGATATATTAGCTCATCTAAAAATAACAAATGACAATGATAACATTTGTTCTTTCCCTTCGCAAATTTTAGATGATATTAATCAAAGGTCTCTAAAATTTAGGTGATAATAAAACACATGTGCTTCACAAACTTTTATAAAATAAAAATGTTTAGCTCTATGTAAAGAGCAGTCAAAAGATATTTGACATGCTGGCACAGCCAGGGGATAATAAATAGAAGATTGATCTAAAAAAATAATATTGGAAATTAGTCAGTCAAGACTCCAATCTTTCACGATTAGAAAACAAAAGTTGTTTTTTATAATTCCTTAAAATATGACATACTTTTTCTTTCTCAATCTCACATAGAGCAAATGGACTAATTAATATTCACAAAGTTAGCGATGTAAAATGAAATGTTTAGAGAGAGAATAGTCTACCGCTTTTGCATCAAGATATATATATATAAATATATATATAGCTTATTGATTGATAGATCGGAAACCAATTTTTCCAGTATCAGACCTTCACCCGCGTCAATGCTACTTTCATCATCTCAAGCCGGTGCATTTAGTTTTTCAAAAGGTGAAATTATTAGAGAACAAAAATTCAGTATTCTCTCTCTTTTAATAGTCTTGTACAAAAACAAAAAATGGAAGTGCAAAACCATTGCCAAAGCCTGGCGTTGGCATACAAGGATTATCCAATTTTCTAATTGACTTTGTTGGGAATTTGTCAGCATCCTTTTCCAGAAACGAAAGCTGGTGAGTCAGACATTGGTTGAAACAAAAAGACATGCTGATTAGTAGCCTTGGAGTCATACTTTGTTTCAAACAAAAGAAAGAAAGTAAACAAAATCAACAACGTGCTGTAACCCAGACTTTACTTTGTTGCATAGAATAAGAAGCAGAGTTTTGGGTACAAGATCATGTTGAAGAAGGTGATTCACGTAAATCACCTACCAACATTAAATTTGTCTGCCTCCATCCTAGGAAGCCTATAACATTTTGTTGCTCATGGTTGAAAAGAGTCGAACAAAGGAGTGACTGTATTTATGAATTCAATACATGGTATTGTTGATTAACTATACTTCAAAGCCTGTTATTGACAGGATAGGCCCTAATGACGAATTAGTTATCTACTACATTACCGTTAGCTTTGTGACTGACTACTCGAGCAAAGCAGGGATAGTAGAGTCCAAACCCAAATTCTTCGTCGCGTTTCGCAAAATCGAAAATCTTCCAAATTATACGCCTTTCATTTTTGGTCATTGGGTAATTATTGGATACACAACCCAATTTCATATCATCCTGTTATTGACCTGTTGAAAAGATTGTCTCTGTGGTGACAAGAAAAATCAAGCACTACCTCTATATTTCAGTCTCGATAACCTTTCCTACTACTACATTGCTTGCTTGAGTTTCCATCCAACGAAGAAGAGACTATGTTATCCTACATTTTAGCAGCTGTGTATGCCGCCGGGTTGTCAAATGTCATGTATTATTCCTTACTCCAAGCATACGAGATTCGTTTGCACAGTATTACAGAGTATGGACGAGTGATTCATGAATTTGATCCATACTTCAACTATCGTGCCACGGAATACTTGTGGCAACATGGTTGGAAGGCCTTCCGAACATGGTTTGACTATCGTTCGTGGTATCCCTTGGGACGACCAGTAGGAACTACCATCTATCCTGGAATGCAAGTTACATCTTGTTGGATTAAGCAATTTATTCTCCCCAATTGGAGTATTAATGATATTTGTTGTTTCGTACCAGCTTGGTTTGGAGTTCTAGCAACACTCACTACTGCTCTTATAGCGTACGAATGTTCCGTCGGAATCATCGGTAAACGTAAAGCAAATTCTAAGAGACAACCTCAAGCTTTCAGTAGTGTCTTTCTTGATATTCCAGGAGTCACTTCGATCTGTCGAATGACTATTTTCCCTTGGGCCTCGAGTGTTATGGAATACCTCGAAACAAATACAGGATCGACAT
>CAAAJI010000228.1:9882-24837 GCA_900642245.1 Fragilaria radians
ACTTCTGGCATTGGGAAATTCATTTTCATGGGCACGTACATTGACCACCAAATCTGCATTTGAAACACGCAGACCACCTCGTTTAATTAATTCTTTGGAAGCAGTTACATTTCTTGTGAAGCAATCATATTCCAAATAATCGAGATTATTCAAAGGTATATAAACGGGACGTACAGCTCTGACGACTCTTACGGTGTCTTCTAAAAACTTGGCTGCTGGTTGAATCACTTTCTGAATAACCGCTTTTGTAGCTTCCATGGAGGGGGTAACAATAGGGGTACCAACTACTTTGCCGTAAGAGTCAGGGTTTAAGTCGCTCAATCGTAAATGGATTCGAATTGGTTGATATCTTTTTTTAAAGTCTGAGAGTCGTCTTGATCTTGAATAATCTTCCTGCAATTGAGTCAAAGGATGCTCCATTCCATAATCAACGTTTATACTTCTACCTATCGGACTTTCATTGATTGGTTTACTCGCCATAATCAAAGGCAAGGAAAGGAGTAGATTCATCGCAGTCATTGCAGCCACATCAGAGGTCCCTTTGGAAATATCTTTCTGACACTGGTTAATTCGTGTTTGGAGGCATGAGAAGTCTTAATATCCTTAATGGTAAAATGAAGTGGAATCGAGAACGCAACGTGTACTATTTCTGCGCCCAAATTTTAAATTTGATCCATTGTTGTCTATTGCTAAAGATTGCAAGTCTTCTTATTGTTTATTATCTGACATATGAATTAAGTGCTGCAAAGTGTTAAATGCAATTCCAAAGAGTTTGTCAACAATTGCTAGTGAGGTCATAACTTAATCTAGTTATTGTTACGAATAAGGTTAATCAATTTGAGAATTGCTGAGTCCCGAAGGATCACTTTTAGTTGATCGAGAGTACCACGAAACAAGATAGATAGCATTAATCATTAGTTATGATTACTTTATATCAACAGTTATGTACAGTCGAATCACAAAATTGCAATAATGAAAATAGAAAGAACATTATCCATATTTCACTGCCATCATTCAGTGCAATAGTTATTCAGAGTACAAATCTGTCTGCTTCCTACTTCACCATAGATTACTCCAAGTGAATGATTCTGCTGCATTTATGCAGAGGGTGACGCTGCCATGATTTGAGAAAGATTGTAGAGCACCCTGCTTGGAAACGCCAGAGATCAAATTTGACAGAATGCTTTGGGTAAAAATGAAGATGCAGAGTCTACTTGAGTTAAAGTACAAGCAGCAAAGAATGATTTCAGAAGACAAAGGATCAACTGTATGGAACATTGCCAATACTTGTACGCATACAGCTCTCGTAGTCAATTGCATTATCAGTAGACTAAAAATTGCCAATACATGACGCTCCTCTCTTAATAAAGTTGTTTCTTTTGTCACGACGGCGTACCTGCTATTGACCCCAAATCTATGTGCTGACATTAGATTATATGAGTCTTAAACTGATGTAGGTTTTACCACGTTGTCATATTGCTCACTACGATAATATTGTCATGTTCAAAGTAAGAACATTCAGTTGCCATTTGATGCAGATTTAATGAGATTTCAATTTGATAATAAAGTTGTTTCTTTTGTCACGACAATGAACGACATGTTATTGAACCCAAATCTATGTGCCAACATTAGATTATATGAGTCTTAAACTGATGTAGGTTTTACCACGTTATCATATTGCTCACTACGATACAATTGTCATGTTCAAAGTAGGAAAGGGGAAAGAAAATCAAAGTATATGTGCTACCTTGAAGTTTACATGAGAAACTAGTAATCTATACAATTGCTTTTGTTGACTAATGCAAAAAGAATGATATTTGCATTGTTAACAAACTCCCTCACTTTAAGTAATTCTAATTTAATAGCATTGAATAAAATTACAACGCATTTCAAGTCATTGTTGAGATCATCCTCAATCATATTTTCATTCAAGAGGGTATTCAGTGTCCATTTTGTTACATCTCAAAGTATTTTCCACGACTTATTTATCTCAGTTTTTGGTTCGGAAAAATTATGGATCATTCAAAATTTGTTCCAAAGTTGCCATATCGGATAACGTTGCACAGGCACTACGGAGTATTGGGACAGCCAATAATGCCCCTGTTGCTTCTCCCAAACGTAATTGCATAGCAAGAGCTGGCGATGCAGGGAAAGGAATACCATTCTGACATGCCACATCATGAATTTGTTGTAGGGCAATCGATTGTCCACATTCCACAGATTGGGTGGCAAAGAATAACACTCGTATACAATTGGGAGATAGTAACGATGCAGCCAATGCTGCAACTGTTACAATAAAGCCATCAACAAGAATGGGAATATTTTGTTCAGATGCTTGGAGGATAGCACCGACCATGGCAACAATTTCGGCCCCTCCCAATGTAGCCAAAATGGAAGCCGTACTACAATTCTTCGCAAAGGAATGCTTTGCCAATGCTTTATGGACAATATCAATCTTCTTTTTCACCTGACCTGGATCGACGTCTCGAGTTACTGTGGCACCACCGGATACTAATTGTTCAGGAGGAAGCCTTGTCAATGCCGCAAGAAGGATGGAAGATGTTGTGGTATTTCCAATCCCAATTTCTCCTAAGCAAATGACATTGGCATTTGTCTCCTTGACACAATCCTCCAATGCCTTGCGCCCCATCCGAAGAAGTTGTTCCATTTCTTCTGCAGTCATGGCAGCCTCTGAACAGCTATTGCGGGTTCCATTTTCAAGTCGGAACGAAGATTTCACAACGACACCATTCTTGTTACATGCAGCAACAACCGAAGTTCCCACAACACCAACGTCAATAACCTTGAGTTGAATGTTATTGGCACGGGCCAACACAGATGCTCCTGCAACACCTTTGTTAAGAGCCTTTAGTATACTTTGAGTGACAGCTTGAGGATAAGCAGAGCATCCTTCTCCACCGTCCTCTGGACTTCTGGCGATTCCATGATCAGAGGCAAAAATAAGGCATGCTGCTTGATTTATCACAGGTCGGGTAGTTCTTTGTAAGGCACCTAAGCGAGCTGCCCACTCTTCCAATGTTCCTAACGATCCCATGGGCTTTGCCAAGGAGTCCAAATATTCCTGAAGGGCATAATAACGTTCCGAAAACGAGGACATATCATTCTGACATATTTGTTCTGCTTTATTTCGGCATTTGTCAAGGGCTTGAGTGTCTGATGCAGTTTTCCCTTTTAATCCAATATGAATTTCACCATCGTCCCGTTCAGTATTTGCAATCGCAGTCTCCCGTACAAATACATCCGGAGGTCCCACGAATCGACTCCATAGATACGTGGCCAATACTATTGTTGAGAAACGAATCCAAGTAGAAACATTGGAATCCGACCAGGTCAGTGTATTGACGTTCCAAGCCTTCCAAAGCTGATCAAAAGTCAATGGCATATCCTTTTGAGTCATATTTTGGAATAGAAGCAGAAGCATCAATGCTACAATTTCGGATATACATATAGTAGCTCCAAGATAATCTCCCATCACACCACCCAACAAGTAAACTGCATAACGTCCTGACAAGTGAGCGACAATCCACATTGCCAATAGGAGAAGGATTGTGGGACATAGACCCACAACTAAACATCCCACTGTTAAACAAGTCAGTGCGGCAAATCCGACACGCCACCATGTGACCAAATATTTTGCATGCAACATGAATTGATAAAGGCATATTTGGGACCACCCTCATCGATGTAATCATTCGTCCGTATCAAATAGGGTGCAGTCAGACGTGCCATTGCATGCGACACCAATAAGGCAGGTGCAGCTCCACGGCAACATACTGATGTAGAATGCAAGTTCCAATTCCATACGGATGGTCCTAAGGCTGTCAACAATTGCCATTTTGTCAAGAGATAGAGAGTTAGTACAGCACAACCATAGGTTCCTAATCGTGTATCGGACATGATACGTAAGATTTGTGTTCGACTCCATCCACCTCCGATACCATCACTAGCGTCGGCCAATCCATCTTCATGGAAACATCCTGTCAGCCATAAAGATGCAGCTATAGAAACCGATGCGGCAATGGAAGATGGTAATAATCCGATGGATGTTTCTGCTGCTGTTGTTGTTGTGGTGGTAATTGTCATAATGTCATAAAATGCACCCGTAAATCCTCCAACAATGATAGATCCAATTAAAGGGAAGTATGCCATACCTCGCATTAAGTATCCAGGATGATGATCCACCCAAATTGGACCAGGAAGACGAGTTAGGAAATGTCCATACCGTAAAGAAGGCACGAAGTTCAGCATGGATACTCCATCGAGCCTCACCCTGAACGAATGCATGAATTTCCTCTAATATAACATCACGAGATTTCGATCATGCATTAGAAACACGTATTCCCATTCCACGATTTTCCACAGTTCCTTTCTCTAATACAGTCGTTGATGATGATTTTGTCGCGGTTTCATTACCTGCTGTTGTTGCGGTTGTTGTTGCGGTTGTTGTTGCTTCTTGTACGACTTCTTCTTCTTCTTCGTTTGCTTCTTCTGATATTGTAGTTTGTGATGGTGAGGTTGAACTTGATTTTTTATGATTGAGAGCATTGTTGGGAGCCATTATTGCTTCGCGACAACAAAACGAAATCCTTTGTGCAATGATTTTTCTGTGGCTAGTGGAAGAAAAAAAAAGATTTTTCATCACTCAAAAATGTTCTTCAAAAACTTTTTGGTTTGCAATTAACCAGCATAATAAAAGTCCCATGGATAGCCATTGTGAGTTGATAAAGCAAGGAAAAGTTGCCTTTCTTTTCTGAATCAAATTGTTTTACATCTGAAATGACCTGGTATACCTTGAATGTCATGAACAAATTCCTCATTCAACATTGTCTTAAATCCATATTGTATCACTATTTCTAACAGAAAAAAAGTCATACATAAACTTCTATCTTGTTCAAAAACTGATTTCTTCTGAATTGGTGAGCATTTATGTAATCATATCATTTCAAAGAATCATACGTTTGTTGTGTCTCTCATCTTATCACTTCTGCTTTGAGAATCTCCCATCACACCACCCAACAAGTTAACTGCATAACGTCCTGAATAATGAGCGACAATACATATTGCCAATAGGAGAAGAATTGCGGTTCATTAACCCACTACTAAACATCGCACTATTAAACAAGTCAGAGCGGTAAATCTGACACGCCACCATTTGACCAAATATTTTGCACACAACATAATAAAAGGTATATTTGGAACTACCCTCAGCAACGTATTCATTATGCCGTATTGAATAGGGTGCGGTCAGACGTGCCATTGCATGCGACACCAATAAGGCCGGTACAGTTTTACGACTACATATCGACGAAGAAAACCAGTTCCAATTCCATTCTGATGCTCCAAAGGATGTCAACAGTTGCCATTTTGTCAAGAGACATACCTCAGTACAGGACAACAATAGGTTCCACCTCCAATACCATCATTAGTATCGGTTAATCTTGAGACCACTCTTAGACTTCAAAAATAAGTTCCAACAAAAATAATCGGTGAAATCATCAACAATAAGCAGCCACCGTTTTAATCTTTAATAGACCTGATGTCTAAGCATAATTTTTCACCAGCAATTTGGCTTGTACCCTTCCATATTTTCCTGATATTCTGCTGTCTTTTCACAGGCGTCAACATCACCACACAACAAAACACCATAAATCTTTGTAGTCTTCTCCAATCAATCAAAACCACAATGACCAAGTATTTTAGGAAATTGTTGATGATCAGACATTTATTCCAAATTACACGCTTTGCTGTGTGAAAAATGACAGGTGAATCATAAACTTTCATCTTCTTTCCAGAAACAAACCCATTTGTTGTTCAAAAACACGATCAAAGGTTACTGAAACCGAACCCATGGATAAAGAATGGAGATACCTTTGTTACTTAAGTTAAACCCATTCCTTGGTGCCTTGTTGATACTTATGACGTTCACGCAAAGCTCTGGAATGTATTTCATTGTAATTGCACTTCCATATGTAAGGCTATAAAAAAGTCGATTGAGTATAAATACTTGTAGAACTGTTTTAGACGTTTAAAGGAAACAAAGAAGTAAATCGATTTAAAAACAGAAACCTTTAACTTAATTAAATTTTTTAAAGAGAATATTTAAAAAAGTGCTTTAAGGTATGGTATATCCACGGTACGAATAACCTCAAATATGTATTAATTCAAGACATGCACATTATTTTGCAGTATACTTTTATTTTGTGTTTGAAGTATGATTTTGCTTGCCGTTTAAGTCTTGAAAGTATTGCAACAATCCAAAGCTTAGAAATTTATGGACATCTTTCTGGTCATCTTTATAAGCTAAACCCAAATAACGTCTTAATTTTCAGATTTAGATTTAGCATTATGTGGAAGTGTCTCTGAGAATGATGAATCCCTTACCTTTTTCTACAGGGCTACCGATATAAACGGCACCAGAATGGATTTCTACAGCACCCGATAAAAAATTTACCACGTAAAGAGCGAATTAAACCTGTATCGCCTCTCTTTGACTCCATTTCATATCAAAAAAGAGGGTAGCTTCAAGAGCAAACAAATGTCAGCTAACGTAGCAGTTCTTCTTCTCATCTCAACATGTCTTGGTCTTGCTCAAATTCGTGGCATTCCTCACGAAGGGCATTTCCATCGAAAAAATCAAAATGCCATGATGATGAATCACCAAACCTTAAACGACATCGAGTCACAAGGGCAACCTCACATGCACGGTGAGAAAAAAAGTTGGTCCTTGGTCAAACCAAGAAACTATTATAACTATCACATCCGTAACATGGGGCGAAAGGGGGGAATGATGACACGTCCCTTCAATATAACGAATAGAACACGCATTCACGAGAACATGTTCAAAAAAGCCACTTCGTTCCAATCTTCAAAAGTTACAACTTCTAACACGAACCATGAATTTCAAAATAGAATAGTTGGTGGAGTTATAGCAGTAGCAGATGAATTCAAATTCTTTGCACACATCAACATCGGTTGTGGCGGATCCTTAATTGCACCAAATTTTATTCTCACAGCCGCTCATTGTGCTGGAAGTATTAACACGGTTCGCATTGGAAGCAACGAAGTCAACAGCGGAGGAAGCCTTCGCAGTGTTGTCACAGAGTGTGTGCACCCGAACTATGAACCCTTTACTACGACAAATGATTATATGCTACTGAAATTGCAAAGTCCTGTTGACATCAGCGCATACCCTACTATTCAGCTTAACCAAGAAAACAGCATACCCAAAGTAGACCAGTTGCTTACAGTTATTGGATTTGGAGCCACCAGTGAAGGAGGATCAGGAAGCAATACCCTCCAAAAAGTTGAAGTTCCTGTGGACTCTCATGAAGAATGTAACGAGCAATATGGAGGCAATATTGTACAGGAAGTCATGTTTTGTGCCGGATTCACATCTGGAGGCAAAGATTCATGCCAAGGTGACTCAGGTGGTCCAATATTTGAAGTTCGTGACGGTCAGCCTCTTCAAGTGGGTGTTGTATCATTTGGCGAAGGTTGTGCCCAACCCGACAAGAGCGGAGTGTATTCTAGAGTATCAGGTGCATATGATTGGATTCAAAGTACAATGAAGAAATTGAACGAAGGAGACACGTCTGGATGTAGTGGGGGCTTGAGTGGAGGTCCTGATAACAATTCTTTTCCAAATCCAGCTCCGGTTCAAGGTATGACTGGAAAAGAGCCAACTTCTGGAAAAGAGGAGAGCCCGACTTCAGAAAGTCAGCCAACTGTGCCAGCTCCTACCACTGACCCTGTATCTGGACCAACCTCTACTAATGGACCTATTTCTGTAGCACCAATCTTACCATCATCTACACAAGGCCCCATTGGAGCACCAACTGGAGGACCTGAAGATGACTCTCTGCCCAATCAGGCTCCAGTTCAAGCACCAACAGGAAAAGAGCCAACTTCTGGAAAAAAAGAGAGCCCAACTTCAGGAAGTCTGCCAACTGTACCAGCACCTACCACTGACCCTGTATCTGGGCCAACCTCTACTAATGGACCTGTTTCTGTAGCACCAATCTTACCATCAACTACACAAGGCCCCATTGAAGCACCAACTGGAGGACCAGAAGATGACTCTCTGCCCAATCAGGCTCCAGTTCAAGCACCAACAGGAAAAGAGCCAACTTCTGGAAAAGAAGAGAGCCCAACTTCAGGAAGTCTGCCAACTGTACCAGCTCCTAACATTGCCCCTGTATCTGTTTCTGACGCTCCAATTTTATTGCCAACTACTGAATTCCCAATTGGAGCTTTTCCATCTGCACCTTTGGCTCCAAGTGTCACTGAGGTTCCTGTAAATGTTTCACCAGTAGGAATAACATCACCTTTTGCCTCACCAACAAAATCAGATGACTCTGCTGATGATGGTGATGATGATGATGATGATGATGACGATGATGATGATGATGACAATGATGATGGTGGTAGCAGTGATGATGATAGTCGTGATTTTGATAGGGGTGATGATGAATCTAATACAGATGAACATGAAATTGTTTGGATTGGGTGAAAGTAATGCTTACTCAAAATACAAAAGTGCCAATATTGTGTTATGCATTTTTTTCTTCTCACTGTTCTTTCTTAGTGAGTAGCTTTTAACAATCTACATAATCTAGTCATATTGATATTTACTATCTTCAGAGCATAGAAAAAGCAAATGAGACTGATAAGTAAAATAGCATTTACTTCTTTTTTCAAAGAAAACAGTACATAATAAAGTTTTCCAATTGACTTTACATCCTAGTTGAAGAACATAAGAATACGGTAGGTGCTCTGATAGTAACCTATACTAAATTTAGATTTCAAACTTGTTATTAATTTGTTTGTGAATAAGTTTCTTGTCTTTTAATTTGAAGGCAATTCAAGATTTTTATTTTCATACAAATTTAAAAAATAATTGTGTCTAGTTAAGAATATCTTGGTAGACAGTGACTTATCTTTTTACATATGTATCAAGATGATACATTATAACACCAATAACAATAGGTTATGAGCAATCCAGGCTATAAATAAATTAGAAGATTATGAGATGTATTTGTGTATCAGTACTGGAGACGTCCATTACCGTTGGTACAAGAAGAAGTAGTAAATCAAGATATTCTTACATTTACGCATCTAGCTCTGGACACTCACAAGTTAAATGTTAATTTTCATTCCTTCCAAAGATTTGGATCATATTGAATGATCAGACATCTCATTCTGGCATATTTTTTCTGCTTTATTTCTTCTCTTGTAAAGGACTTGAGTATTGGATTCAGCTTTTCCTTGTAATCCAATATGAATTTCACCATCGTCCCGTTCTATATTTGCAATGGCAGTCTCCCTTACAAATACATCCGGAGGTCCCACAAATCAACTCCCTAGATACGTGGCCAATACTATTGTTGAGAAACGAATCCAAGTTGAAACATTGGAATCCGACCAGGTCAGTGTATTGACATTCCAAGCATTCCAAAGCTGATCAAAAGTCAACGGCATATCATGGTCTGACATATTTTGGAATAGAAGCAGAAGCATTAATGCTACAATTTCGGATATACATATAGTAGCTCCAAGATAATCTCCCATCACACCATTCAACAAGTAAACTGCATAGCGTCCTGACAAGTGAGCAATAATCCACATTGTCATTAGGAGAAGAATTGAAGAGCATATGCCCACCACTAGATACCCCACTATGAAACAAGTCAGTGCGGCAAATCCGACACGCCACCATGTGACCAAATATTTTGCATGCAACATGAATTGATAAAAGGCATATTTGGGACCACCCTCATCGACGTAATCATTAGTCGGTATCAAATAGGGTGCCGTCAGACGTGCCATTGCATGCGACACCAATAAGGCAGGTGCAGCTCCACGACAGCATATTGAAGAAGAATACCAATTAAAATTCCATACGGATGGTCCTAGGGCTGTCAACAGTTGCCATTTTGTCAAGAGATAGAGAGTTAGTACAGCACAACCATAGGTTCCCAATCGGGTATCTGACATGATACGTAAGATTTGGGTCCGACTCCATCCACCGCCGATGCCATCACTAGCATCGGCCAATCCATCTTCATGGAAACATCCTGTCAGCCATAAAGATGCAGCTATAGAAACCGATGCGGCAATGGAAGATGGTAATAATCCGATGGATGTTTCTGCTGTTGTTGTTGTGGTGGTAATTGTCATAATGTCATAAAATGCACCTGTAAATCCTCCAACAATGATAGATCCAATTAAAGGGAAGTATGCCATACCTCGCATTAAGTATCCAGGATGATGATCCACCCAAATTGGACCAGGAAGACGAGTTAGGAAATGTCCATACCGTAAAGAAGGCACGAAGTTCAGCGTGGATACTCCATCGAGCCTCACCCTGAACGAATGCATGAATTTCCTCTAATATAACATCACGAGATGTCAATGATGTATTCGAAACGCGTATTCCCATTCCACGATTTTCGACAGTTCCTTTCTCCAATACAGTCGTCGATGATGATTTTGTCGCGGTTTCATTACCTGCTGTTGTTGCGGTTGTTGTTGCGGTTGTTGTTGCTTCTTGTACGACTTCTTCTTCTTCTTTGTTTGCTTCTTTTGATATTGTAGTTTGTGATGGTGAGGTTGAACTTGATTTTTTATGATTGAGAGCATTGTTGGGAGCCATTATTGCTTCGCGACAACAAAACGATATCCTTTGTGCAATGATTTTCTGTGGCTAGTGGAAGAAAAAAAAAGATTTTTCATTGGGTTGACAAGGTGGATTTTTTCACTCAAAAATGTTCTTCAAAAACTTTTTGGTTTGCAATTAACCAGCTTAAAGTCCCATGGATAGGATAGCCATTGTGAGTTGATAAAGCAAGGAAAAGTTGATTTTCTTTTCTGAATCAACATTTTTTCCTTCTCAAATAACCTGTTATACCTTGAATGA
This sequence comes from Fragilaria radians, assembly GCA_900642245.1. Classification (NCBI taxonomy): domain Eukaryota; phylum Bacillariophyta; class Fragilariophyceae; order Fragilariales; family Fragilariaceae; genus Fragilaria; species Fragilaria radians. The sequence continues at coordinate 20,819 of CAAAJI010000228.1, forward strand.
CATGAACAAAAACATGGACTTCAAAATATATCGTACAACAATATCCAATGGATACAATGCACGCCAAATCCAAAAAAGCCAAGTGTAGGAACTTTCTGAATCTGTGTAATATGATATCTATCATGTTCAGAACACCATCTGTGGTAACTCCAATCATCTTGTCTTTCCAAGTTGGACAAAGTATATCAACAATTTGCATAATCAAGGCAAAAATGTTGTTGCCAGTGTGTGATTTGTACATCAGACTTCTATTAACTGAACATTGAACAATTTGCATTGGCTTTCATTCCTATTTTTCAATGAGTTCTTTGCTAGCCTTGACGTTGGATGTGGCGGATCATTAATTGCCCCAAACTTTGTACTGACAGCCGCTCATTGTGCGGGAAGTATTAGCACGGTTCGCATTGGAAGTAACGAAGTCAACAGTGAAGGAAGCCTTAACAGCGTTATCCTAGAGTGTATGCACACAAACTATGAAGCCACTACTACGACAAATGATTATATGCTACTGAAATTGCAAAGTCTAGTCAACATCAACACATATCCTACTATTCAGCTTAACCAAGAAAACAGCGTAAGCAAAGTAGACCCGTTGCTAACAGTTATTGGATTTGGAACCCCTAACCCCTAACTTTCCCAAAAGATATTACCTTGAAAATAGAATCTTGGAAAACAGAATCTCGTAGATCTTGAAGTGAAAACATATTTCCAAAATCATGTAAGTCCAAATTGGATAACTGGATCATGTTTTTGATGCTACTGAGGTTCATAGAGATAATCAATGACTTAACCTTATTGTATAGGCCCATCACTACAAAAAGGTTTTTAATTCCTGATGATATATCTGGAGATTCCCAACATGATGCCTTAGATGACAATTTACTTTTATTACTAGGACCGTAAAGTATATCCAACTTTTGCTTTTCTGTCGACAATGCTGACTTGATAATTTGGGCATTTTCGTGTCTTTAGATGAGATAGATCTTTTTGTCTGACTTCCTTCTGGTTTTCTAGCATGATCACCATTTGTTTCTTACTTATCCTTGCTGACCTTCTTAGTCCTTGGCCAGCTTCCCTTGGATTTTGGGTGACTCCCCTTTTTGTAGGCAAACTCATGATGCTGATGAAAAGGTGTTTCCCACTAAAATTGTAGGCGTAATTGACATAAAATGATTGCCTTTACTTATGTGATGATGTTTTAGACTTAATAAAAACACAAATGTTACTTGGAAACTGAAGTTTTAGACTTGATGAATTTGACTTAGGTGGGTAGAAGTTGATGCAATTTGCCTCTAAGTGATGAATTAAAGCACTATCTGTGGGCTTAACAATGCTATTGGTGGTTGACTGAAAATTCCCGCTTAAAACAACACACTGAATGAAAAATATAAACTCTAGCCAACTAACCGTTGGTCTTGAATTGGTAGTACACAACTGAGCCTGAGTAGTTAGAGGAAGTACAGCTTCAGTTGAACTTGAGTTGGTAGAAGACAACCACAGCCTGAGTAGTTAAGAAGTACAGCTGTAGTTGAACGTGAAGGAATATTAATCAACTTTTAGTTCGTGAAGACACTGATAAATAGTCAAAGATAAGCAGATTTATTTCATTACATTAAGGGATAATTTACGAGTAAACAAGCGGGACCTGACAGACAACCAGCCATTACTTTTGAGTACCAGCATTAATTCTCCCAATGAAAACCATTGGATGAAGTTAAAACGGATGCTTGAAATTTTAATCATATCCAAACAGGATACATTTACGATGAGAAGCAAACAATTATGGAACGGTAACATGGCATTTGGAGTTCAAAGGGATTACAAGAGTCACATTGAAGGTCTAATGACGCTTGGGAAATGATGCCTCCGATCCATTTTGACAAAACAGAACGTTATTTCAAGAAGCACGTGTATCTATGAATGTTTTTCTTGCTAAAGCGATGTGGACAAAGTAATTTATGTGAGAACAAAGGTTCAAGCTAATTGAAAATACAATTTGTAGAGACAATAAATATGCTATGAAAATGGAAATCAACGGAAAAACAAATTCAGGATAGAGAACGCTTATGTTACTGATGTGATTGAATAAAAAGAGATTGACGTAAAGTATCGCCCAACCAACTCCAAGGTAGCAGATTATATCCCAAACAAAACAGGAGGTTTAACAAGTTCAGGAAAATTATAAATGTTAATTGAAAAGTTGTGTGGCCAGCAGGAGTGTGTTGTATTTTTGTTTGGTTGAAGTTTGGATTTGTCGATGAAAAGTAAATATACGGTACAGTACGAAATTGAACAATTTAAATTTTAGAATAGTCTTTAAGATAACCTATTTGGACAGGTTGCAACTAGATTCTTCAGCATGACTTTACTACACTGTCAAGTAGAATATCGGCCTATTAAATTAATCCAGTTGTGAATATCCAACAATATAACACTTGAAATCCCTGTTTTCATACATATTTTTCAAGCGCGATTAAGCACTGTCTCGCCGTTTCTCTCTCTCTATCAATCATAAAAGAAAGTAACGTCAAAGATCAAGCATCATGTCTTGTATCGCAATTCTTCTTCTCATCTCAGCATGCTTAGGAAGTGCTCAAATTCGTGGAAGTCCTCATGTAGGGCATTTTCAGGATAAGAATCGCAACGCAATGAAAATGATGATGCACCACAAAACCTTCAACTACGTTGAGGCACAATGGAACCCTAATGAGCGTGTTGAAAGTAAAAACGGGTCATTGGTAAGACTTGGAAACAATATGATGGGTGGGAAAAGGGGAATGATGAGATACCCCTCTAATGCAGCAACTAGGGCATACATTCAAGAGAACATGTTCAGAGAAGACCCTTGGCTCCAAACTTCACAGGTTACAACGCCAAGCACGCGCCATGAGTTTCAAAATAGAATTGTCGGTGGAGTTACAGCTGTAGCAGATGAATTCAAATTCTTTGCACACATTGACGTTGGTTGTGGCGGATCATTAATTGCCCCTAACATTGTACTGACAGCCGCTCATTGTGCTGGAAGTATTAGCACGGTTCGCATTGGAAGTAATGAAGTCAACAGTGGAGGAAGCCTTAACACCGTTGTCACAGAGTGTGTGCACCCGAACTATGAACCCACTACTACGACAAATGATTATATGCTACTGAAATTGGAAAGTCCAGTCGATACAAACACCTACCCTATCATTGAGCTCAACAAAGGCAACAGCGTACCCGAAGTAGAGCAGTTGCTTACAGTGATTGGATTTGGAGCCACTAGTGAAGGAGGATCAGGAAGCAGTACTCTCCAACAAGTTGAAGTTCCTGTTGACTCTCATGAAGAATGTAACGAGCAATACGGAGGCAGTATTGTACAGGAAGTCATGTTTTGTGCCGGATTTACATCTGGAGGCAAGGATTCTTGCCAAGGTGATTCAGGTGGTCCAATATTTGAAGTTCGTAACGGTCACCCTGTACAATTGGGTGTTGTGTCATTTGGAGAAGGTTGTGCCCGACCCGACAAGAGTGGAGTGTATTCTAGAGTATCTGGTGCCTACGATTGGATTCAAAGTACAATGAAGAAACTGAACAAAGGAGACACGTCTGGATGTATCAGCGGGTCAACTGGAGGTCCTGGTGACAATTCTTTTCCAAATCCGGCTCCAGTTCAAGGACAGACTGGAAAAGAGCCAACTTCTGGAAAAGAAGAGAGCCCAACTTCAGATAGTCAGCCAACTGTACCAGCTCCAACCACTGACCCTGTATCTGGACCAACCTCTACAAATGGGCCTGTTTCTGTAGCATCAACCTTACCGTCAATGACACAAGGCCCCATTGGAGCACCAACTGGAGGACCTGAAGATGACTCTCTTCCAAATCAGGCTCCAGTTCAAGCACCTGCAGGAAAAGAGCCAACTTCTGGAAAAGAAGAGAGCCCAACTTCAGAAAGTCAGCCAACTGTACCAGCTCCAACCACTGACCCTGTATCTGGACCAACATGTACAAATGGGCCTGTTCCTGTAGCATCAACCTTACCG
>CAAAJI010000228.1:27807-58245 GCA_900642245.1 Fragilaria radians
ATGTTCCCATTGCGGCGTATCGGAACTATGTGATTGTTGCCATATTAGACAAATCCTTTCAGGTCCTATCCAATGTTTTCCTAGATATCAATCAACATCTAAATTTGATCCGAAGACGCGGAATTTACGAGGATTACACTCATGGATTTACTGATTTTCGTGTATTTCTTGTAAATGGGACCTATTTATTATCCGACAAACTCCGAGTTTTACCACTACGTTTTCATCTTGGAAAAGAACCATGATTTATTCTCAAATATGACTTTTAATGAAAGTCTCGCATTTTACGAATTTGAAATATCTCCAATTTTTGGTACAGGAATTAAAGTTATCAGAATAGGGAAGCTTCGGAATATACAAAACCTCAAGTTTGGGAAGAATTTTCAATTTCATTGAGGTCGAATCTGGTAAAGAAGTTTTTGTGGAAGAATGGCCCCTACCCTTGGGGAAAGGTGAGGAGGATGGTCGACGTGTAAGTCGATTAGAATTTCAACCAACAGTTGCAGAATCGAGACGTTACAATGCCACACTACAACCAATGGGATTGTTCAGTCCAGAACCAGCCCTAGTTGGTGACGAATTGCAGTTTCAAGAGGATATGGATCAGTGGAGATATTCCGAGGATCGTGGAACGGCATGTTGTATTCGATTAGAGCGGGAATATTACGCAGATTTGACATTGAATACATCAATACTATCCCATCCGCACCTGATTTTAGGAATATCACATATCCAGTCGTTAAACGTTTTGAATTGGAATGCAACTTCGAAAAAGAAACGTGGATATCTCAGTCGATTTTATTCCCTCCTTCCTACTGTACCCCCTATTGATGTGGCCAGTCAATCACCATTGTTCTGTTGGCCGTATGTGTCGTCGCAAAAAATTACAAATCTATCCTCTGCCGAAACTGCAAATTTGTCATTTCCTGAAACTGCACTCTCAGTGGGTGGTGAGGAATTGCTCCAATGGAAGAATCGGACGTATGCTTGTCCAGAAATAACATTTCCTTCAGGAATGACAGTTTCGTTGTCAAATTCATCAAGGATTATTGTTGCCTATGGTATCAACGATCGTATGCCAGTGCTTGCAGAAATCAGTAAAAGAGACGTTGCACTTCGATTATTTTCTCCAATACCTTACTTTTGAATGATATTATGAATTCTTTTTGGAATTAATTAAAAGAGACACCTAACCAGAGTATGAATTCAAGACCAGAAATCTTTCCTTTGACCTATGAATTTCTTTTGACAAAAGAGACATCTACATTGAGTATCAACTCAAGACCATGAGTTCTATACTTTTTCCTAAATGATATTGTGTTTTGACAACAACTTTATCTTTCTAGCCATCCAATAGGAATGGTCTGACAGGCTTGACTACATTTGTTTTTGATGATAAAACAAAGTGGCACTGAAAAATGGCCTACTGCCCACTCCAGGTTGAAGAAATGTGATCTCCTTTAGGCCACTTTCGTTTCATCTCCAATAACAGACTGCAACCTCAACTTGAGGAATATCAAGCATACACAAGCAATACTTTGCATGCAAATATACAATAGACATTCTAAGCTCATTAAACATGAATTAAAGTAAAGGTTTTCGGATTCATCAAGTTTCACTAAGTTATTGTGAATTGTTATAGTATGAGAAATGGTATGATTCATGGAAATCAATGCCTGAAGGAAAACTGTAGCTATGATCGATTGATCACAGCAACTCCCTCATGTCACACAATTTTCAACCCTTGAACCTTTTTCAATTCCTAAAGTTTCCTGATGTTTACGCAAATGAACCAAGAATAATAATAATTAACAATCAGCTGAGATTAGAAAGAATTACTTGCGTAGTCTACATGCAATTTGAAGTAAAGAATTTGCAAGATTAGAAATGTCTTCAGTTTCAAAAAGTCGCCTATCACTCTCATGAGAGAAGTTATCCAAGCGAAGATACAGAAAGGGAATAAAATAGGTAAGCTCAATACATTGTCCATGATCATTTTGTGAATACATTATTTTACTGGACACAGACAAACGTAAAAAATAGACTTAAAAGTAGGCTACTTTTACCGACTTCTTGCTGTTTATTCCATTATTCAATGTCAACATAGCCCAAAGACCCTTGATTACAGAGAGATTCAGGAATGGTACCAAACAGCTTAGTGTTGGAAGGATGAACATCTACCAAATTTGTAAATTCACCAATTTCCCTTGGAATTGATCCAAGGAGAGAATTAGAGGAAATATCCAAAAACATAAGATTCGTGCACTGTCCAATTTTAACTTGGAATGGATCCATCAAAAGAATTGTCTTGAAGACCCAATGTTGTAAGTTGTGTACACACCAATTTCACTTGGAATAGATCCATCAAAGAATGATAATCAAGATAAAGATGTTCCAAATTCTTAAGTGCACCAATTTCAGTTGGAACAGATCCACCAAAAGAAATGGAACAAAGACTTAATGTCTGAAGTGCCGTGCATTGACCAATTTTACTAGGAATGGATCCATCAATGGAATTGTCTGAAAAATGCAAGGATGTTAGAGAGCTAAGCAAAGCAATTTCATTCGGAAGTAATCCATCTGCAATCCAATAGTCAAAATACTTACAGAAATCAAAATAGTCTTTGATAAGAAAGAGAAAAGACCAAATAACAAGACTTAGTTGTCTGGTTTTCCAAGTTATCAAAGCAAATAAAGGTTCGTCTTAACGAAAATACCAATTTCCAGCTATTTATTTCCTCAACTACCATCACTATCCTACATCAATGGGTCACAGAAGGTGCATCCATTGGTGTTTGCATGAAGGTTGCTACCACTCACTATGCAAAGAAGTATCCTGATAGGTGATCATTTAGTATGCCTTGCTATAGCCACACTGCTCATTGTCAACAATTTCTAAGTGACAAATTAAAACAGTTTCTGATATAGCAGGGTTACTTTTCAGGGTTTGGCCCTTTAAAATTTACAAATATTCTTATGCCAGAGGGAATTTGTTTAGTTAATAGGGAAGTGATTGGCTGGGTTAGTGAACAATTAAACACTGTCTAGTTTTGTGATGGCTTTTGTATTTTGGGGAATCATACAAATGATCAGGAAATCAAAGAAAATAGATTGGACAAAATGCCTAACTTACCTTGCAGTTCAGGAATTAAGCAAACACTTCAAGCCAAAGGACATTATCGCAAAATTTGAGACGAGTCAGAGATTAAACTAAGTTAGAGATGAAGAAATCCAGCTAAAGCATTTGAAATTTTGGCAGTAATTGAAAACCAATATGACGGTATTGGAACCATTGAGGAAGCAGACCTCAAAGCAAATGTACGTTATGTTGCCACCAAGGATTTCAAGCAGGTTTTACTCCTGAATATAGCTCCAAAGAAGATAAGTTGACACTCCAAGACCTTAAGCATTGATGACTCAGCACAACTGTGGGATCAATAGTGGTCAGACGAACAAGAAGAAAAATTGATATGGAATACCATCAAAACCGGTGTATTGATTGTGACCAAGACTGTGAGGCTGAATGAATTTTGTGGTAAAATCTGTGAAGCGAAAGCTGTCAAGATGGCCTTCACAGAAGCTACTGGAGAATCCTGGGTGGATGAACGCACCCAAGGAGAGTTCTATGGTTGAATTTCAACCAAAAATGAAAAAATGAACCTTCGTCCCAACTAAAACAATATTTCAATAGCTCAGAAAGACATAAGTATTTTGATATGCTATAATGGAGGAAAGAACGCAGCAATCAAGAATCAGATTATTTTTTCTTATTGGAAATCGGCTGTGGGAAAGACATTAATAAAATTTGAGGCGACAATTGAGGGGAAGGCAAAGCGCTCCTTGAATACGCCGGGGGCAATTCTCCACAAAGAAACAGTTTAGCTGAGGTAGCTTTCCGTATAATCGCTAGTAATGCAGCTAACATCCCGAGGAAATTTAGATGCATGCTGTGGCGCGTGGCATTTCAGACTAGGAGAATTTTGATGGTCTTGATGACATAAATATTGAAGGGAAATCTGTTACTCGGTACGTTCATTGGGATGGAAATGTCTAATAAAATCTTAAAATATTGTGTGTGGGGGGAGAAGCCGGTTGAGAGCCGGAGTGACACATAAATCTATGATCCTGGGTTTACCTGCATGTTCGTTAGTATTCGTTACTTCATGCTGATATCTTTCGTATTTGGATTCCGAGGTCAATGAGGTTGCATCTAATCAAAGACATTTGTTGGTCAAATATGTTAGTCTTAAGGAGAAATACCTCAAATTTAAGGCCAGCAAGGAGGAGTATGATCAAATGGGTATAAGAAGAGTATGGACTGCAGTCAGGAAAGGAAGGATTAAATGTGTGGAAAAATGCTCACCATATTCTGGGCCATGATAAGAAACTAAATGGTAAATATAGGCTATGCACAAGGATTTGAGAAACATGAAGGGTTATACTACATTAGTTGGAATATTTGGAATTATTTTGTCTCAGCCTTTGTATTTGGTTGGAAAGGATTTGCTGTTGTTGAAAAAGGAGCCTTCTGAATGGTAGATTCGAAAATCGAGAAGTACTAGTTTTGAAGGTTCCACAATAATCTATGATTTGAAACTGGCATCTCAGGCTTTTTGGGGTGGAACTCTTGAATGTTCCAGTGAATGGTCTCCTCTATGCCTCTTATCTCAATATTACACGGGCTCATGCCAATTTCCAATTTGAGTATTGTCACTTATACATTATAAATGTTTCGCACATGAACATGTAACAAATCATTTTATGTGTATATTTACATTTTTGAAATGATCAAACCTCACAAATACATGCTGAAGTTTTGAGTTAAATTGTAAGTGTGTAACATTGCTGGAAATGAATTCCATAAGGAAAGCTGTTTTTCATCTTGTTGATTACTCATTTGCTTTTATGATAATTGTCCTAACTATGTAATTTCATTGGAACTTTATTTCTTGGATCATTGGAATCACATTTAAATATCCTTCCAATCACAAACAATCTAATCCACAAACTCAGTTTTGGCTACGAATTAAATGTTTGTATGCAATCGTAATTTTTTACACAAAAATGCATATTCCGTTCATGATATGCCAAAAGTAAAAAGTTGGTCTGCATGAAACGACGTCCTTCTAGTTGTCGCGTCATTTCTCTTTTTTGTTTGCTACCCTTACTTATTACTCGATTTCAATCTCTACACTCGGTAGCATTAATTTACATATCCAACAATTATTCTCCAACTGACCATGAATCAAGATTTCAGAATATACCAGATGGCGGTCTGTCGAATGCATCCGTAAAACAAAGGCGTCGCCACCATTCTCGAATGATGATTAATACAACGACCATGATAGAGATATGTCGAAGTTGTCAACGAACCAAGATTGAAGCGACCAATCGAACTTGTGAAATGGAACTTCGTCATAGGATGAAATCTCTTCCCAATGAATGGCCATTTTGGTTACAAACAATGCTTCAGCTAGCCAAAAAACATGGTGATTGTCGACAAGAATGTCATCCACTGTATCCTCGTATGGCATGTCGACAAGGTATGATCAATACAGTGAATCATGGATTAGGATTTGATGATCTAGCTCCAATCTTGCAGCACGCGGTATCTCCGAAACTCTCCGCGTTGGCTGAAGCCATTGCACAAAATATTTCAAATGGATACCATCTATTTGCCTATAATCCAACAATATTGCCATATACCTCAGATTCTTATGTCGTGTCCTTTCGAGTCTCAACAGAATTTCTTATTCCCAAGCCGGCATATCGAAACAACTTAATCATTGCGATACTTGACAAAAATCTTCAGGTTCAACATAATGTGATGTTTCATATCAATCGATTTTTGGGGTTGATCACAAATACTCGTGGATATGATGATTATTCTCGTGGCTTTGATGATTTTCGTCTCTTTTACGTCAATGGGACCTTTATCTTATCAGACAGAACTCGAGTGCTACCGCTTCGAATTTTGGTAGAATCGAATAATGAATCGCCAATCAATATTACGGATTACACTAATTCGGCCTATAAGAAGGAAATGCCACCCTATTTTGGTTCAGGCATTCGAATTTTGACAGGCGAAATGAATGGCATTCACGATTTGTATCCAGGGAAGAATTTTCAATTTATGGAAGTCGAATCGGGAGGAGCTGTATTTATAGAAGAATGGCCATTATCTGCGCGGAAAGGTCAAGATACTGGCCGTCGCATAAGTCAATTGGAATTTCATCCCTCGATCGCAACCACAGTACGTTTCAATGCAAGTCTCCAACCTCTTGGGTTGCACAATCCGTCACCTCCATTAGAGGGAGATGAAGTTCATATACAGAAAAGTCCATGGAGATACTCTGGTAATCGTGGAACGGCATGCTGCGTACGCATAGAACGAGAATATTACTCGGACTTGACTCTAAACACAACAATTCTATCCTTTTCTCATATTCTAGTGGGGATTGCACATGTCAAGTCGTTCAAAGAGCTAGCTCGCAATGATCGTCCTTGGACGACACATGGATATTTGAGTCGTTTCTATGCTATCTTACCCACCATACCACCAATTCATGTTGCAGCACAATCTGGTTTGTTTTGTTGGCCACATGGAGATACGGATGCAGGAATGCCATCCGATGCCATCACCGTCAAGACATCTTGGCTCCAATGGAAGAATAAAACGTACGCGTGTCCTGATATTACCTATCCATCTGGAATGACGACATCATTATCCAATTCATCTCAGCTCATTGTGACGTATGGGATAAATGATCATTTTTCTGTCCTAGCAGTGCTTAGCAAGCGTGATGTGGCTCTACGATTATTTTCCGCTATTCCTATCTTACCATGATGTTGTTGGGAGGGTATGAATGAAGTGTAATAATCGAGATACTATGCTTGCATTTTAAATGATGAGCAAGTTACTCCACTCTAAATGATGAATGCTACAAATCATCGCGTTCTAAGTCTTTTGAATTTTATTTGGAACGCTACATGAGCGCATTTGAGATGAAGTTGTAAAAGCTTTGAGTCCATGATTACAACCAAGTGCCATTTTTGGATCTATTTTGGAAACAAACTCAAATGGTAAAGTTTGTCCATTTATTTCATGTGCGCTTAACCAAGATTTCTAAGAAAGCCAGAGTATAATAGAAACAATAAGGAACATGATTGAAAAAGTGTTGAGCTTAATGGAAAAGGCAAAGAGTAAATGTTGCGAGATCATGGACTTGGAGAAACTTGAGCCAAGACAGGCTCAATCATAATGTGGCTTGTTCTCCCATTTATTTCATGTAGCCAGAGTATAGTTGAAAAGACTAGAAGCAGAATTGAATAGGTGTAGAGCATGATTGAAAAGGTTAAGTCTACATGTTGTAAGATATTCATCATGTCAAAAAAATAGAGTGTTAAATGTTTGCAACTTTTACGAAGGATATTGCTTTCAGATTAAGCTGTATTTCTTATCATAGATTTCAAGAGTTGTGAAACAATGTTAGTTTCTAGGCTGATAAATCACCTTGTACAGCACTATGATAAATTTAGGAGCTGTCAATTAACCAATCTTAGCAAGAAGAATGTATAGGTTTTTAAACGGAGATTCAGTATCTTTAACTCTAAAATTACCAAGAGCATGATAAAGAGCTCAATTTGGGCCATTTTTAGCTGATTTGTCTATTTTTGATGTATCCAATCCTGAAATTAAGCGTCGATAATACTGGAATTCAATAGGGATCAATGCGTGTGATACTACCAGCAATAAACTAAAAAGCTACATTGCTGAACGAAAGGGGTATATAAACTATGATCTCATTTATAGATCATTAAGATGTGAATGAAGTACATACAATCAATCAATATGCGTTTCAAGATCAAAATAACAGTCAGGTTGAAATTGGTAGCCAGATAGGATCCCAAAGGAGAGAAAGTGAAGCAATGATTAGACAAAAGCATCTTCAATATTTATGGCATTTGCACGGAATTTGTGGTAGCCCAAAATCGTTGATATTGACAAGCAGAATCTAATGAAAGCAAAAACTGGGGTACATTTAAAACTAGGATTCATGAAACGGTCTTGGTTAAAGCTCAAATGTCATTTGATGAAGGATTGATCACTCTTTCTTGTATACAGTGAGAGTTACAAAGTATTTATACAAGAAAAATGAGTTGTCAACCTGCACTGAGAAGTTGCTGGTTGGATGAAGCATTCAGGCATTAAGGGATGTTCTATTAATAATGCTGTGTATGCACAACACAAAAATTATATTGTAGAAATGAAAGAAAAAAGGGGCAAAGAAAAGCAGAAAGGATGATTGAACTTTAGTTGAAAACTGGCATTAAATACAATACAAGCTGATAGTAGAACTCAGAAATCATGTGTAAGAGGTTGAGCATTTTGATGGGCACTCCTTGTCATCTTATCCTTATCACGCGTAACGTGAGGAGGAGCACCATTGAATATCACGTTGATTAAATATCACATGAATTGTTAAAGGAGGCACGATACCTCTCTCACGTGACATTCCAATGTAAACACATATTTCCGTCTTTTAAATGAACCTCTATTTCAATCTGTAATTTTTGTCATGATCACATTTTGATGTGATAGTGCATGGAGCAAAAAAATGAGCCATGTGTAAATTCAACTCTTTTTCAAGAACATAAATATATATTTCATGTTGTAACATGAAAGATGCAGTAAATGTTTTTCATTTTGTAACAATGAACGATGACGTAAATGTGTTGCATTTTCTAACAGAATGAACGTTACTTGTAGAGCGGTGTACTAGAATGTTCTATGCCAATTTTTCTCAACAACGCGCACATGAAATTTTGGGAGTTATGCATAGCGTACAACGGCCTGTTAAAGACATTTGGAAGGGAACAAAAACATTCTCTTCAAGAATCAAATTACAAAATAGTCATACTCCGTTGTTTGTATAATGTCACATAGAAGTTCCTGAGGTCGATACATTAGTATCTTGCCATTTTGCACATGAAGTTCTCATGGCATATCCTGTCTTCGATTGGAATCGCTGTACTCTATGATATGGATCCAAAAATTGGCATTGCTGCTGCTGCCGCTGCTGCTGTTGACTGGAATGAGAGACAATTATTTCAAAATTCGACGATACCTAATCGAACAACAACGTTTTGGGCAGTTGCGGATGTCCCATACACATTTGAGGATGGCCAAACACTTGCATCTCAACTACCAACTCTTGGTGCGGATGTAGATTTCTTAATTCATTTGGGAGATCTAAAGAACGGCAAAACGCCATGCAATCAGGAAGTACTTGACTATGTAGATTCTATAATGAAACTATCACCAGTTCCTGTACTGATGATAGTTGGGGATAATGAATTCAATGATTGCGACATTGATCCGAAGGTAGCACTAGATATGTGGCGAACAACGTTTGTTGACTATGAAACAAAGTATTGGGAACCTCGATTTCGTGTTCAACGTATGCAAGGAAGACCTGAAGTATTTTATTTCTATCGAAAGAGAACCATCTTCTTCGGACTTAACTTAGTTGGAGGTTTAGTTCACGATATTACTGAATGGAATACCCGACATGCCGAACAATTGAGCTGGATAACTTCATTATTAACAACATATAAGAAGCAAATCGACTCGGTTGTTATCTTCGCTCAAGCCAATCCGGGCTCGGCACATAGCGATTTTATCAATCCTCTAGTCGGATTTCTACGTGACAAGTTTCCAATAGGTATACCGATACTTTTCCTAGCTGGAGATTCACATAAGTGGATCTATGAACCGGGTTATAAAGTACCCAATGTAGTAAAGGTAGTACTGACGGGAGGTGTGAAAGAACCTATCAACCTAATCTCAGTGAAACCTAAAAGACGGAAACAACATTTCGAGAAGGCATTCCGTATTGAACGATTTTTAACTTAAGCCATTCATGAAATTTGTCATCAGACATAGTCACTCTACCTTCTATATGCCACTCTTGGCATAACGATGTAAGGCATAACACCAATTTCAAAAGCACAATGCTTACTGATACCTAATTCTACATATGTATGCCAAGGAAAAAAAGGAGAAGATATGTCCAAATTCCAATGCATTTCTACTTTGTCTTAATTCTTTCACTTTCAGTTTTACCTTTACTAAATGCTGATACAGTACTTATTGATCTCACCATTTGCTTTCGTAGCAGTTAGATATCGCTAGTTGTAAACCGTAAATCCTCTTCATTGCAATCACTTATACTTTATATTACTAATTCCAATGTTAGGACTTTCATTTTTTTGTCAAAGAATCAAGGAAAATACCAAGGACATCAAATATAATAGAGTTCTGTGCATGTAAAAGAACATGGTGGATTGCGCAGGAGTTGAATGGAAAATTCAGGCCAAGTGATATTATTTTGGAGGTCGAAATAAGGCAGGAGCTGAATCAAATGAAAATGTGAAAAGGAAGTGAGGCAGCTGTTTTTTACTCTTACTCCTATAGAAGACAAGAATGATGGAGTTGGAGCCATACAAGAATCTACTCTTCCAATCCTTATTGATGTTCTTTTGCCAAGCCTTAGCAACTGAGCAGGCTTCACAAGTCTTGTAATCCCACACATCATCATACCCAAAGCTTTTTCCAGTCATCCTGGTTGCAACCTTGCCACAGTGACCAACAATTTTGCGTAGATGGTTGATGTTAATCTTGGACTTGACCTTGTTTACCTTAACATCAGTGGTTGCAATGTTACCAAGCATTGGCATCAACTTGATTCCAGACACAAAACCATTTTTGGTCCTTAAAATTCTGTCAAAGCATCATGTCGTACTTCCTTTCATTAACTTCATAACGACATCCTCATAGCCAAGATTAAACCCATTCTTCAAAGCCTTGCTGATACTGAACAGATTTACCCATAGGTCCAGTACATACTTTACGTTACGGCGAAAAATTTATCACCGCTTTTTGGCTGGATTTCACATCTCATACTTCCCACTTTCTTTGCGAGCATCTTGTTGCCGTCCAACAGTAATCTCCTCCGACAACCAATCCCAATTCCGTCATTTGTGGTCATTGTAGATAAAACTAGATTGGTAGCAAACCCTGCAATTCCATTCCTTGTTCCAGCATAACTGCTTCCAGCTTGATTCTTCCTTAACAATTTGAAGCAGTTGCACTTAAGATGGCCTGAAGTCTTACAAGAATTGCAGATGATTTCCTTGCCTTCTGGGACCATCTTTGACTTACACTGTGCTGACTTGTGACCTAATTTTCAGCAATTTCGGCATGTGCCTTTGAATTGCGTTACAAACAGTGCCTGTTCCTTGCCATAGTCATCATTCTTTGTAGACTCAGACTTTGATGAAAGCTTTTCATGTCTAAAGTTAAGGTATTTTTGAGCTCATCAATGGTGAGTGGATTCCCCTTATTTTCTATACGCTTCTCCATGTGTGTCATTTGCAACTCATAGTCATCAGTTATACTGTTCAAAACTTGAATAAAAAAACTGCTCATCAGTTATATTTGAGCCCATAACTTCCAATTTTACCAGTAGGTCTTCAAAATTATTAGTCCAAAATTCAGGGTCTTCATTCTTTCCAAGCTTGCTTTCCCTGAACATCCTCTCTGTCTTCACTAATGTAGGTGCAGATACTGGATCAAACTTCTTCTTGAGCTTCTCCCAGGCTTAGGTTGCATTCCCATCTTCATAATCCTTTGTCTTGCAACTTTTTAAAATTCCAAAAGCAATTTTTCCACTACTGTTGCTTACGTCAATGGACATTATTAATTCTGTAAACGCCAACTTGTTCAAATCAGCATTTTTCATCATTCTTCTTCTTCTTCTGATTTCTCCTCCAACTCTTCTGAAGTCTTTGGGATCTGTAGCTTACCAAACAAGGAATCCTTGATTTCAGAACGCTTGGCCTTGGCTAGGTATTTCTCACTCCAGGTCAGCCATTCTTCTTTTCTTCCCAAGAAATTAGAACTCTAATAGCACTTAAATCAGACATCTTGAATAAGGTTTTAAGCAAATGATAAATTTATCAACAAATGACAATAAGCACAAAAGAAAAGGAATCCTTGTGTGTACCGTATAAACGTGTTAGAGAGCCTCTTCACACTATAATTGTAATCTTTAAAATAATTAATTAGCTCTATTGCAAACTAGAATGTCTTCTCATCACTGTTCTCACATATAACAAATAACCTCGCTTAATCTCCCATAAACTAAACTAACCCTAAGATTAAAGTATACTGGTGATGCAATCCAATAACATCACATAAGTGCGTTTTTATTTGGTTTACATCGTAAACAGAATTTAATTGCTAGGGTTGATGCTCAAATGTTTTCCATGTGCTTGAAAAAAACTATTCCGTCTCTAAAGAATCAAGAAGTTAAGTGACACCAAAATGTGACTACAGACAGAATTAAGTTGCTAAAGTATAATTCTCATACATTTTCCAAATAAATGATAAACAAACAAGTAGGAGGCTTAACTTAGAAATGTATTCAATCACTTATGTTCTAACAATTGCAATAGGAAATCTCATACGATATTTGTTGGCCAAAACTCGTGCACCATTGTTGCCAATAAGCATCACCAGTAAATATTTCTGACAATGCTGTGTGTTCACGGCAAAATCTTGAACTTCATCTTCACAAGCCCTGAATGCTTCCTTGTGAAATGTCAAATGTTCAAGAGAGGGATTGAATTTCAATGCTTTGACAATTGAGCAAGCTCCCTCTAATTTAATTTCATTACAGCTAACTTTTAGAGATTTCAAAGATACATTCACTTTCACTGCTTTGGCGATTGCTAATGCTCCGTCTTTCTCAAAACGGTTACAACTCAGATCAAGTAATGACAAAGATGATTTCACTTCCAAAGACTCAGCAATTTTGGATGCCCCATCATTATGGATATAATTTCTACTAAGTTCCAGTGATTCTAAGGATGAATTCACTTTCAATGCTTCCGCGACTGCCAATGCTCCCTCATCGTTAATAATAATTTTCCAGAGTCAGTGATGTCAAGGAAGAATTCACCTTCAACGCGTTGGTAATTTCTGACATCCCATTTAGTCCTATGGAAACTCTAACAAGAGAAAGTGATTTCAAAGAAGAATTCACCTTCAATGCTTCAGCAATTACAAATGCTCCCGCATAACCAATGCCATTGTAACTAAGGTATAATGAAGTCAAGGAACAATTCACATTCAATGCTTTGCCGATTTCGTATGCTCCTTCTTTTCCAAAGGAATTCCCCCAAAGACTGATTGATGTCAAAATAGAATTCTCCATCAACGCTTCGGCAATTGCACATGCTCCCGCATGATGAATATCATTCCCTCCAAGGTCAAGGAAATTCAAAGAAGAATGCACCTTCAACGCCTCGGCAACTGCTGATGCTCCTTCATCGCCTATTCCATTACAACTAAGATCTAGCGACTTCAATGACGAATTTTCTTTCAAGGCCTTCTCAATTTCTAACGCTCCACTTTGTCCTATGGAAACTCTAACAAGAGAAAGTGATTTCAAAGAAGAATTCACCTTCAATGCTTCGGCAATTGCAAATGCTCCCGCATCACCAATGTTATTGTAACTAAGGTTTAATGAAGTCAAGGAACAATTCACATTCAATGCTTTGCCGATTTCGTATGCTCCTTCTTTTCCAATGAAATTCCACAAAAGACTGATTGATGTCAAAATAGAATTCTCCCTCAACGCTTCGGCAATTGCACATGCTCCCGCATGATGAATATCATTCCTTCCAAGGTCCAGTAAGTTCAATGTTGAATTCACCTTCAACGCCTCGGCAACTGCTAATGCTCCTTCATCGCCTATTTCATTGCAACTAAGATCTAGAGACTTCAATGATGAATTTTCTTTCAGGGCTTGGGCGATTATGAATATACCTTCTCGTTTATTGGCTACAGTACTTTTTACAGATGCGTACTTTCCAAGTGTTGCAATTAATTCATCCTTATTGAAATCCCTGATCCTTAAATCTAGGGTACAGTGGAGTTCCAAATCATTCAGTCCCTTCACCTTGTTCTTCTTTTGACTTTCCATTTAATCGATTGTTTGATTGAAATTTTGATCATCTTTAGCTTGATAATCAACGTTAATAATCGCTTACTGTCTTAAAATTTAACTCAACATTAACCGTCGCTTTCTGTAATTGAATTTAATAACTCAACTTTAACAATCGAAATTCACTGTTTGGCTACTTATTAAACAATCGAAATCCAACCCGTAGACAGCTGTATGTTCCATCCGTGTGGATTGGCTACATACAAGGTCTGGCATTTAATAGACATTACTACTTGCTCTAAACACAACATTACTATACGTCACAAATTTGACTAACGACAATGAACAACATAGATCATGCTCCACAAACTATCTACAGAAAAAACCAAATTTGCAGGATGCAGATTTGATGAATAAACCTGCCCTTTATCCTGACTTTCATCTCAAATTTCCCTGTTTTTAAAATTGTAAATTAGGATTCAAATTCCGATTCTTAAATATCGTTTCACCCCCTTTTATGATACTTGTAACACTTATTTGCTGAGTCAACAGATTTTGTAGATTGATTAATATGTGGAATTGGCTGTGTGGCTTTGTTATGTGAGTCGAAAAATCATACCCCACAAAATCTTGATGTGGTGAAACTTATGCTTCACACTTTATGCAAACCAGCTCAGTAAAAAGAAATGTCCTGCAGGCTTTCTTCTTCCTATTCCCTCTTGCCACAAATCAAATTTGTCTCGTGCCAATGGAGAGAGGGATACTCTGGCAGAGATTTCATTTATATCTGCAAGATTATGCTCAGCATCTCCACCGTCCGAAATTCTTTGACTACCCCCAACAAGCATAGAAGCTTGTAATTGTTGTTGATT
This sequence comes from Fragilaria radians, assembly GCA_900642245.1. Taxonomy (NCBI): domain Eukaryota; phylum Bacillariophyta; class Fragilariophyceae; order Fragilariales; family Fragilariaceae; genus Fragilaria; species Fragilaria radians. The sequence continues at coordinate 42,692 of CAAAJI010000228.1, forward strand.
GTGATCTCCCCTGCTTTCTTCACCCTATTGTGATGGTGCTAAAGCTATCCTTTTGATACTGTTGCTTATAAGGCAAAATTGCTATGCTGATAAAAAGGATATCCGAATCCATATTATTCATAATCATCTGCCAAAGTGCATCTCTCCTTCGTGCATTATTTTACCAATTGAGCGTCACTTTTAAGGCAAGAATAAAAATCAGCATTCTCACAAATGTTATCACAACTTACCTGTCAATCATTTAAATTAAATGAAACTGATAATTTAAAAATGTTGGCATCCAAAGTTCAAGCATTTTTGTTGGCGGGCAACTCAAGTTCATCAACCAAACAACTATTTCCGGGATACCCGATTCAGTTCTTTTTGTGAGTATACCTTTTCCTTACCGTATTCTACCCCCTCACCAAGTCCATCAACAAAAGACATCAAAGCATCAAAGATTGATTTGTAGCGTTTGATGAATTCCATGCTCATTTATTCGTACGCATTTTCAGACTACCGTGCATATTGATCACGGTGACGACCACAGATGAAACGTCATTTTGAGCTACAGAAAATACAACTACGTTGTACTTTTTTCAAATACTATTCCTACACTCCTGGAAATATGCGCTTTGGTACGATGCACTTAAGCATAGTACCAGTAGTCTTCAATGTCGTGGAAAATGCACAACTTCCGTTGTATTCCCAACGTATTAGGGAACGTATTAGGGACAAAGCGTGAGATTCCGTTTTGATTTTTCTTGGAAATTGACCTGCCACCGACCTTCCCCTCAAAGCTTCACCTAAAAGTATGAGATTGGAACTAGTTTGCTAATCTTATAATTCATTGTTAATCTCTACAACTTTATTTTATTATTTCTTTTAATTTCTACCTACAGGCTAGGGAAAATCCAAGGGAATTTGGCCTCCGCATTTCATCCTGAAGAAGAAAACGAGGAAGAAAGTGCTAGCTTGCTGTCGCAGTCACTTTACGTCGTAGTGAATGAATTTATTCTTCAATCTTTTCCTATTCACACTTACAGAGAATTGGACGGAAAGCATGTCCATTCGAAAAACATCAAGAATTCATGCAGAATTTAGTCAGGAGTCTAACTTCGTAACTCATGCAAAAGTCATGACAGCCCCACGTGATGCTCCACAAACGTTTCTATATAAGGCTGGCACAATTTATGTTCGTGAGTGTTATCATACGTATTACGATAAAATCATGGACAGATTACAAGGCAAGTTGGAGTATATCTCAGTCACTGGAACACCTGGGATTGGAAAATCAATGTTTTATCTATACTTTATCAAAAGATATCTATCAGACAATCCCGGAAAAAGTGTCATTACTGCATCCTTTAGCGACGATCAAAAATTGATGGATTGTAGGTTGTTTCGACCAAATGGAGTTGTTGAGAAATGCAGAGATATATTCGGAAATCCTATCATTCCCAGAAAAGGCGCTGTATCTTGGCCAAAAGATATCATCTGTGATTTATACCTATATGATGGCCCCCCTACTTCCAAACCTAAAGATGTCAAGATGGTTGCATTTACTAGTCCCAACTTCTCATGGCTGGATTCCATGCGCAAAAATCCCCAACATTGTAAATTATTTATGCCAGCCTGGGATTTTTCCGAACTTCTTGCTGCAAATGAAGAACTGGAACTGAATATTGATATTGACGAGATAATTAATCGATTTGCGCTGTTTGGTGGATCTGTGAGGTATTGCCTCACTGAAAGTGATTACTTTCTTTCATGTGGCAAAAGCGATATTGATAATGCCTTGAATAAAATCAATGGCTTTGATCAGCTGAGAGATTGTTTTTTTGGTCATGCGGATTTAAACACTGTTGTGCATCCCTTGATGCACTATCGTCCTGACAACAATCCTGTATTTGCTACTCTCTACCCAGCGTCTAAATCAATTGAACAGATGCTATACAATCGACTTGACATGAATTTGGATGATAATGTGGTTGGATGGAACTAAGGCAGGAAGTTCCTTTGCTGGATTTTTATTTGAAAAATTCGTACATGAGCGTCTTTTGGTTGGTGGTCAATTTGAAATGCGATCACTTGCAAATTCGTCTCGATCTATTATTGATACGAATCAAACCATTGGAGAATATTCTCGATTCAATAAGAACTTTCTTCTAAATGATATCTTCAAATATATCTATCAAATACCGGAAGAGCCAAACTATCCTTCCGTTGATTCATACATAATTATAGAGAACGTGTTTTTAATATTTCAAAATTACCATGAGAGAAAGTCATCCTGTGAAATCATCTGGCTGCTACAATCATTGGGTCAACTGGCTGATGACCAAGAACATCCTTTGTTAGCTCAATTGATATTTGTTGTAATAAAGGGTATGGGTGAAAACTATCGAACACAAGATAACCAAGTCCATCCATGAAAGATATCGAAGAAACAAAAATTGTAGCGTTCAATCCATCGTTTGCCTGCTCACACTGTAAGGCCACTGCTTGACGGACGGTTACGAAATAATCAAGCAATAATTGTTGTACACATAAGAAATCCATATAACAGACTGGTTAAAATTGTTGTCAACTGGAGTCAATGATTCGAATGTGGAAAGATAGTACAGATTGGAATTGAAAAGCATAACTGCTTGTGACTCTGACATTCAACAAATTCATATTTGCCAATTAAATTATGTTCAATCCATTCACTATTTTGCTACATGTATTACATATGATGCATTGAAGCATAAAAAAGAGAATGATCTAAGCAATATGCTAAAAGAAACGAATTTCGATTCTTGACATGACACTTAATATCAGCCTAGAATGCTTGACTGGGCTAGAGGTTTCTTTATGCTCTGAGGGGTTGCAATAACAGGGCATGCTATGATTGTTCTAGAGATTTTCATTATAATCAGAGGGGTTGAAATAACAGATTAGTCATCCATCCCTATACTCTGATGGATGCATATAATTCATCAAAACAATTTGCAAATGAATGTACTTCTTGAAAATACTGGCCCAAATACAGTACCAATACAAAGGCAAGTGCAGAAGCACAGCAGAACGACAAGCTCAAATATGAGTCCCAGGAAAACAATTTCATCCAGGTAGATGATGACATGTCTGAGGATATTGAGTATCTTACAAATATATCAGAAATGCAAGATTTTATTGATAATATGAATTTTGAGGTAGGTCTAAATCCAGCTTCAAATATTGTGCCACCTGAGACTAACACCTAGAACACAGTACGAGAAGTAGCAATAGCAATTAAACTTAGTAGCCATGACAAATAGCCAAACAATTCGACTCAATAAAGTCTTAATAGACACAGGGTGTACTAAAGCTAGTATTAAACGGCATAGTCTGCAAGATCAATTTTTTGAATCGTACAAACAATCAAAAGAAATCTCTTGGACCACCAAGACGTGAAAATGCGTAACAAAATACGATATCCCCTTGCAATTTTCATTATCAGAATGTGCGCCAAGCTGCAAAATCAAGTGGAACGTAGCAATGGATGACACAGCATAGCAATCCAAATATAATTATGATCATTGGACGGGATCCACAAATTGCGCCTATTTTCCACTAAAGTGGGATGTTATTGTGATACCAATGCGGACACAAAACACAGATTTATCTAATATGGACAATCGTGTTAAGAACCTTGGCAACTTGCAGGATGTTTTTGCAACAGCATCAACTCCTATGTCTATACATTCTGATGCCTCAGATTATCAACTAGAATCAGGTATTAGCCAAGAGAGACACCCTTATAATGCACCCACCGGATAGGCCTGTAGAGGAGTATCCAAATGTGGTATAGGTGATAAAGGTGTAATTCAATTCATAACAATACTTTTTGGTTGTAGAACTTAACTGATTCAATCCCTCCAAGGATTCAATCTTGATCACTGAAGTTTCCAGTGAATCTTGAGTGCACTTTGGCAGTTGTAAATGAGATCTATTTTCAGTGGGCGGTTTTAACCGCACGGATACATTAATTAACAAACCTAGGGTCCAGTTAGTGCATTGAATAATGATGTTTTTCTTATTGTCTGATCCAACTGTTCAAGTTAGCATACTTCAGTTTCCTTAAGTAATTCTTAATTTAAACTATTCTGATGTTATTTGGGATCAAGCTTCAGTTTGGTACAGAATGCATAAAATATTGGTATGTTTGATACAGTTTTTGAAGCATTACTTAGTGATAAGCATTTTAGAGAAACATGCAATTTCCTTAGCTCGCATGCCATCCGACATGATCAACAAACCAAAGAAAAGAGTGCTACCAAGAAAGAAAAGGTCAATACTATTTTGGCACTAAGTAATGAACTGCAAATTCAAGACTCGACTAGATCTAATGAAGAAATAGACATTTCAACATCTTCAAAAACTGCAATGATAGCTCTTTCTGCCGAAGCAAAGAAATGGCTGATATGAAAGAAAACGCCAGCAACAAGAAGATGATAATGATAGTTAAAAGTACTGTTGAAGGTGAGGAGGAAGTTCAAGATAGTATAGAGTATAATTATGGGTTTATTTATGAATCCCTTGAAGAGGCGGTAAATAAGATTTCAGCTATTTTCCCAACACATCAGACCGAGAATCTAGAAAAGGCCAAAAGGCAATCAAATATATCCTTAAATCAATCAATTCTTGATAACTTAAACTTGTTCTTATCCTTGTTTTCATAGTTTTCATTTTTTTGATATTGTTGTTTTGTTTTCATTACTGTTTTCTCATTATTGTCATCATGTGTTACCAATGTAGAGTAGAACTCTGCTCCTTTTCCTGTGTTACCATTATCGTTAGATTTGCAAGTTCACCTCCGGAATTATGGCAAAACAAACATTCATGCTTAAAAGCGGAAAAGATATGTTTGCAAGCATTAGCGAAAAGACGTTAAAAGGGATACAGCATACAGCTGATTGAGAATGAATTTCAAAATTCCATTATATTTTATTTGGATGGTGGATTTGAAGGAACCCTAGGAGAAGTATTTTTTCGTTGCGAAAAAATTGACAAAATGGGAAGTTGTGAATCTTTGTCTAAGATATTATGTGTGACTAAGAAACTTGTCGATACGAAGAGCTTACCAAGACTTACTCGTGAATTGTGCCCTTTCACTCATTTTTAAAATTGTTGACGAAATTTCTAGATAATGAATTGGAAACTTTTGCTTTGGTATTTGGTGTTGGTGCATCATGAATGCATCGATACATGCCAATTCTCCAGAGTGACTGCTAGCTCTGCTCCTTACCCTTTACGAAAGGCACCTACGAGAAAACCAAAGTCAATAACATCCAAGAATTCGACAACGTTGTTTTGGGCCATTGCAGACGTACCATATACCAAAAAGGATGGCAAAACGCTGGCATCACGTCTCCCGAAGCTTGATGCAAATGTAGACTTCTTAATTCATTTGGGGGATATAAAACGAGGATTTACTCCCTGCGATCAGAAGGCTCTTGATCACGTAGACTCAATTATGAAATTATCACCCGTGCCTGTGCTTATGATCGTTGGCGATAATGAATTCAATGACTGTTACACTGATCCCGAAGTTGCATTGGCGTTGTGGAGGAAATCATTTGTTGGCTATGAAAAGAAATACTGGACACCACAATTTCAAGTACATCGAATGCCAGAAAGGCCTGAAGTTTTCTATTTCATTCATAAACGAGCAATCTACTTTGGTATGAACTTTGTGGGAGGCTTTGTTCACGATGAGAAAGAATGGCACAATCGTCATGTCGATCAATTGAATTGGATAACATATTTGATGATGGCCTATAAGGAGTCTGTTGATTCAGTGATTTTGTTCGGACAGGCAGAGCCAGGACCGGCTCATAGTGACTTTATCAATCCCTTTGTTTCATTTCTTCGCAATGACTTCCCTTCAACGATACCGATCCTTTATCTTTGTGGAGATTCTCACAAGTGGGCTTATGAAGCAAACTACAAGACATCCAACTGGGTGAAGATACGACTCACAGGAGGAGTGAAAGAACCTATCAATCGTATTACTGTGCAACCAAAACGTCGAAGCAAATACATCATAGACGCATTTAGAATTGAGCGATTTATGGGCAACTAGTAGTGCAACTTTAGCACTAAAGTTGACAAAGTTTTCGCCCTTGATGTGTTGACCTTTGTGTTTAATTCTGCCTTACATGTTTAAATCCCTGTGTGAGGGCCGATGGTTGAGATGCTTAGTCACCACAAACTGACTTCGCCATTTGGAGAATAGAGAGTCACGTTGATTAATAATGCATAAATTTACTTCTATCAGCTTTTCTTGCAATTCACTGTTTTCCATGGTGAAAACAGGCAATTTCAAGGTTCCCCTCCACTTTGTTAATTAACTTAAATGTTCAGAGTCAAATTAGTGTTTTCCACATTTGATTGAGATGCATTCATCAATAATGTGCTGGTAAAATTAGCTTACAACATCAAGGATATAATGCATTACCTACATAAATGTAATGTCGTTTAAGCGTAGCGACAGAAAAAATTAGATAGTGAGGAGAATTAGTTAAAGATTAATCTTTGCTCAATATCTGTATTGCTTCTAGCGTTAATTACCCAGAAGTGAAAAAGAACCATGTATGGGAAAGCTTAAGAATTTCAAGACAATGAAGGCGTCAATGAGAAAAAACTGGAGAAAAAGTTCAGAATCTTGGATGGAAATGAGTAAGCCAAAAAAGTTTGTATTGATTTGTTGTTGTGGAGAGAATAAGAGAAAAAGAATGTTGTATTCAAGATGAGTAGGGACAAAGTAAACATTAAATCAGCCATTATACATACCCTAGTTTGGAAGAGGAACTTTTGTGTCAATCTGAGTTACTTCCTTGGATGAAACATCAGATGAGGATGTTTTGGCAGACTGACTTAAGGACAAAAATAAGGATACAGATTCCTATTTACAACTTAAGGTGGACTTGGCACATTCCTTGACAACGAAGTTTTAATTTGAATGACAAGATAATAATTTTTTGTTAATGTCGAAATATTTCAATGTTATCCGTTGAAAAAAGTTACGAATGACAGTAAATCCCAAAATTCTAGCTAGTGCGAAGCGCATCTTGGTGAATAAAATTGTAAATGTCTTGCCAATGTGATGACACGAATTCGATTTCTCTTACTCTATACGTTCCTAATCTTACTTATCTTACTAATTTGGTCACATCGATCTACACTCTCCAAGTACTCTCAATATAATTCTGAAATATCCTTCCTTCTCTCGTTGCCATTTCGTGATATTCCTCAACAACCGTTTCAAGTATTGTCGTCTCCGCCTCTACAGTATGGTCGACAACATCGTCATCCCATTCAACTTTCCAATCAAACAAAGTACACTATTTGTCGAAGTTGTCGACGTACGTATATTACAGATCTGAATCATGAGAATTGGACATGTGAAAATGAATTGAATCATCGGATGGCTGTCTATGCCAACCAAACAACAACAACAACAACAATCATGTGGCCCATATGGTTACAAACGATGCTACAAGTTGCCAAGGAACATGGTGATTGTCGACAAGAGTGTCATCCATCTTTTCCAAGAATAGCATGTCGACATAGTATGATACAAACACAATATCATGGATTAGGATTTGATCAGGTAGCACCAAAAATCTTACGATCCGTGTCTCCGACGTTATCCTCAGTGACAGAGGCCATGGTATCTCCAAATACTAATATCTCGGGGGGGTATCCATTGTATACCTACAATCCTACGATACTTCCATTTTCTCCCACGACGTATTTGGTAACATTTCGTGTATCGACAGGAACACGATTATCCTATGAATTCTTTCGAAATTATATGGGATTGGCATTGCTGGATACAAATTTAAACATTTTATCGAATGTTTTGTTGGATATCAATCGTCATTTAGGATTACTCCCAACAAGGCGTGGATATTATGACTACAAATCTGGATATGTAGACTTTCGTATCTTCCATTTGAATGGAACCTACCTTTTGTCGGATAGTGTCTATGCCTTACCCATTCGAATACTATTGGATAAAGACAATAATGATGACGACGACGAAGCAAAACATAAAGTAATTCCTTTATTTGGATCAGGATTGACAATTGTTCCATTGGGGGACGTTCGAACCATCCCCAATATATATCCCGGTAAGAACTTTCAATTCGTTGAGGTCGAAAAGGGTGGTGATATCTTTTTGGAGGAATGGCCACTTTCTGCACGGAAGGGTGAGGATACTGGTCGCTATATTGGTCAATTGGAATTTTCTTCCTCCTCCCTCATCCAATCCACGAATTATACCTGGAATCCTATACCACCAGATATGTATCAACCAAATCCTGCCTTGGAGGGAGATGAAGAACACTTACGGCGTAGTCCATGGAGGTATTCTGGAAATCGGGGCACAGCCTGTTGTGTCTCATTGGAAAAGACATTTTATGCGGATCTGACAGCGAATTTAACAATTCTTTCCTATACGCATCTATTGATTGGAATTGCCCACGTCAAGTCCTTTAAGAAACTAACCCGTAGTGATGATCGCAATTCATCGTATGGTTATCTAAGTCGTTGGTATGCTATATTACCCACAATCCCTCCAACTCATGTGGCAGCACAATCTGGACTATTCTGTTGGCCCTTTACGGATGCTGCTGAAATAAAATTTGGTAATCAACTATCCTGGTTGGAATGGAAGAATCGAACCTATCATTGTCCAGACATTACCTTTGCTTCTGGTTTGACAGTATCCTTATCCAATGCATCCAATTTGATGGTAGGGTACGGGATTAATGATGAAGTACCTCTACTAGTGGAAATTACCAAACGAGACGTAGCTCTTCGATTGTTCTCTCCCTTGCCAATTATATGAAGATACGTCTTTGAGAAGGAATGAATATGAAAAGTCATTTTCAATTGTCATGGATGCTTAAAATGAAAGTTATTTCAGATTGATGATTTTATTTTTTAATTTTAATCATCAAGTACCAAGAACAAGAACGTGTACATTTTAAGTGTAAGGCATGTTGTATGATAGTTTTTTATCTTCTCATGTTCATGGGGAAAGCAACTTTGTGCGTGTTTTATCCTCTGACAACAAAAAGCATGTAGCCATGAAATAAAATATTGGATAACTGAATTGACCATGGTATGACACGTAGTTGCTTTCTCCAACGTTATGCGTTCTATGTTTTCCTTATCCTACTAATTTAGTCAAATCAATCTACACTATCCAACTTTTCTCATTAAATCATCGTCGTCTCATCCAACTTTCCAATCAAACAAAATTCAAACAAAATGCTGTGGTAAAACTATATCATGCATTGAATTGCATGACCTGTAAACACTATGTTCATAAAAGGCAATCATAATAATCCATGTCATAATTATTGTTGGAAATTTATGGATGGAAATTCAAAAATACACTCTTCTCTGTGAATTTCGATCTTTTGTAATGTAATAAAATATGCGTAGCAAAGCAAGCACCAACTACTAGTCCAGATATAAACTTTTTCATGATGTAAATAGTGCACATCCTCCGACAACTAAAAGCGTGTAGCCATGAAATAAATTATTGGATAACTGAATTGACCATGGTATGACATGTAGTTGCTATCTCAAACGTTACGCGTTCCATATCTTCCTTATCTGGACATCGATCTACACTATCCAGCTTTTCTCATTAAATCATTGTCGTCCCATCCAAGTTTCCAATCAAACAAAATGCACTATTTGTCAGAGTTCCCGTTTCAATACAAGACCTGATCAATTTCCAAATTACACACACTAGGATTGATTATGACTATGATTGTTTGTACACAAGGTGGGTGGGAAAAGATGTGGATATAACAGTTAAAGTTGTTACTTAGGGTTAGAGATTATTCACATGATAGCAATGACAAGATAAAATTCAAATTTTGTGGCTATTCAATCATGACAAGACTACGGAGCGATTTACCGGGTCCAAATTCCAATCGATGGTCAGGATCACCCTCTCATCGTTCTCGATCAAAATCTCGTACAGTTAAAGGATCATCCGATTTTGATTTGTTCCGAGCTGGTGGAATCGCGTCGACGATTATTGTGACGACAATGACAACAAAAGCAACCATAACAATACTTATAATGATGATGGGTTTCATTGGATTGTCCTATTACTTCAATAGGTCAGGTTCCTTTGGAGAAGGATTATGGCTTAGACTTTCTCATCCACATTTTCCAAGACAACCCATACGAATATTTGGTCCAGTACCTCGTAATTATGTGAATGAAGGATCTCGCATTGTGGAAGAATCGACATACGTACATCATCAATGGATATCCGAGACAGATCAATGGCAATTTATATCGTCACATGGTGAAAAGTGTTGGCCACAATTAAAGGAACGATATTCAACTTTCCCAACTTGGCATCAGTTGGAAGTATGGAAGTATTGCATGTTGTTTTTAGGGTACGGGAATGTCTATCAAGATTCGGAGGCTGTATCGTGGTTTGTTGATCCAGGACAACTAGCAGCGACTGAAATTGATACGAAGCAAACTGGGCCTTGGATGAAACATACAGTGATGGTCATTGTAGACAATCCAGGAGAATCGTATCATCCATCCTTTCTACGTATGCATAAAAAGCTAGTACCACGAAAGATGCTGCAGTATTTGATGGAACTCTCACCACCAAGTATTAGTCACCAAGACACTTCTCAGCAGATATTGTCCTTGAATTCACTGGAGGCTCTGACATTTATTCGACTTGTATCTCAAAAACTGTACCAAACACTAAAAGAATCCACACAGCCGAAAGTTGAATTACCAATCATTTGTCCTGGACCTTGTCCGAGTCAATTTTGTTGCCAAGTCATTCATCATGACAATCAGGTCCTGGCTGCAATTCAACCCATATCATTGTTACACTCTCATCTTGAGAATCGTGATTCTACTACATCGAAGCATCGGACAACATCTACAATTACAATTCGCCATACAGGTCTTGTCGCTCCTAGTCGGGCCGAAACACCAAACTTTTTAGATATCTTAGTTCAAAATGATTGTTTACCCACCAGTAAAAGTTGCGCTAAATGTTTGAAACGTCCCACCAGTTCCTGTACGGAATGTGCCGATGCGTGTGGCTGCTACTGCAAAAGGGCCCTATGTCGAATTCGGCCCCCTCCAAAGGTCATTACACAGATCTGGACAATCCATCCACCTCCAATGGCCATATCTGGAAGTCCAGAAGGACGTGCCATGCGATGGATTCCAAGAAAAATCCATCAAACGTGGTTTGAGCCAGTAACCAAAGCAAAGTACCCCAATATGAGCCGATTGATTGAATCTTGGAAAACTCGAGGATGGGAATACACATTTTACGATGATGCCAAGGCTGCGGCATTTTTGGAAGAACACTTTCCGGCACCCGTCAAGGAAGCGTATGATGCCATAATACCCGGTGCCTTCAAGGCTGACTTATTTCGGTATTGTGTATTGTTGATTGAAGGAGGTGTCTATGCTGATATGGACCTATTATTGGAAGCCAATTTGGATGCTGTTTTGGAACCTGATGTTGGATTCTTTGTTCCTATCGATGAACCGGGTAGTACCATTGGACATCGATCATGTCTTTGGAATGGATGGTTGGCTGTTGCTCCTGGCCATGCCGTATTAGCTCAAACTATCGAGTGGGTTGTGAACCACATTCGTAATCGCTTTACCTCTGTGGACTACGATGATTTCTTGTGTCCAAACCCGGTACTAAGTGTCAGCCATACAGTTGATACACTCTTTACCTGCGGTCCCTGTATCCTTGGTGCTGCCATGAATTTTGTCTGGGGACGTCATCCCCAAACCGAATGGCCCGTGGGAGAATTCCGCGGCAGCAACTCAACCACAACCGCGGCACCTCCAGCAGGCGTTTTTGGAAAGACAATCATTGCATCACAACACAAAACTGATATGGGAGCACATCGATTCACTTGGTTGGATCGAAATATAATTGTGGCGGCGACAGATATGCCGGATTATGATGACCGGCCGCCGACCAAACAACACTATAGTCGAACGCATGAGAAGGTGGGAGTCTATGGACTTCGAAATTTATATACTGATTCTATATCAGCGAATGAGGATATGAGAATTGTTGTTTCCACTTCTTCAATGATGTACTAATTATCAATCTCACAAGAACCTCAAATCAATCCTCGGCGTTTTCAAAGTTAAGAATAGTTAATTTATTCCCACATTGCCGTATTACAAATAAAATTCATAACCAAAACCTAAAAAAGTACTAATCGATGCATTGTCGGAGGTCAATTCAAATTAAGTAAAAATCTTTTAACGATTATTCACCGTAACATCGACTTCGACACCAGGTTCAATACTAATCGATGTAATTTGCTTGACAACTTCGGAGGGTGCATGCAAATCAAGGATACGTTTATGAATTCTCATTTCAAATTTGTCCCAGGTATTGGTACCCTCACCAGACGGTGCCTTACGGGTAGTAATTTTCAAATGTTTGGTGGGGAGACGTACTGGACCAGCCACATGTAAATCACGTTCCTTCGCACCACGTTTTAAATCCGCACATACCTTTTCAATATTCTTGACATTTCGAGATGTCAAGGTAATACGGATACGATGAACTACTTGTTCGGCTGCAGCAGCACCTTCCTCGCCACCGTCAACATCTTTCTTGGGTACATACGAGGACATTTTGATTTATGGAAATGGAGACGTGAAAAAATTACTTCCGACTAATATTCAAATCAATGATTCCAGAAAAGAGAGAATATTGAAATATGTTAGAAGAAAGGAGAAGGATCGAGAGAGAGACAAAAAATGACAAGACAAAGTTGTGCCCATCAAATGACGACATACATCCACTAAGCCACAATTCGAAAGCCTTATTAACAATACATTCGACATTCAGTAGTTTATCATACAAATATATACAAGAAAGCGATGACCTTAATGATGGTATCAGTTTTCATTTCCCTAACATTGCCTTTCGTACCTGGAGCAAAGTGAGAAGTGAGCTTGTCGTGATGAGAAACTAGATGCTACCACTGTAGAATGAGATGAAGACATACTATACTGTCATGAATGTTTGTAGCGGCAGCGACTGTAACCAAGTAAAGGAGTAAAGGGAGACCCAAACCATCCATTTTTCATGATTCAAACAAATCACACACTTTACCATTCTGGGCATCAAATGAAAAAATGCTTTCCTGAAAGTGATAAGATAGTATTGATGCAAGCAATTCTTTAAGTCTCTTCATTTTTCAAAGAGTATCTTAGTATTTAAATCATGTAAGGAGCATTTAGATCAAAACAATTGAATACTTAAGATATCCAGAGACTTGACTTTAATTGGCGCTCATTCATATATCGTAACGGGAAGATGATCGTATTGCATAAAGCCGCTCCATAATCCGCAATGTCAATTGGATATATATATGCCGTGAGATGATTCAATTAAATATCCTGTAAAGTTCAAGAAACGATGTTAAGAAAGCTGCTTGCATCTTTTCTCTTATCCTGGTTGCAAAAGAATAAGGCAAGCTTACTTAAGTTCTGTCGCTCATCCACGCCATTACAATGCAATTGTTTGAACATATATAGCCAACAGTTAGAGATGAAAATTAATCTCATCGAGAAATAATAGAAAGAGAAAACATAAAAATGTTATCTTGCACATGACACAGCTGATTGTTGTAAAAAATGCAATTCCTGAATTAAAGTAATCAATGAACTCCAAAGCGAAAACTCTAAATTATTTTATTTGAAATGATATTGGGAAAAAATGTTATTCAATTGCTGCAAAATAGAAGATCATGGTATAAAATGAATATATTTAGCACTCTACCCTACAAGTGCATGAGTAAATTACCTGAGCAGCACAATACTCTAAAAAGAAGATTGAAAAGTAATAGCATTTCCTACGGAATGAATAAAATGTCAGGGTGAAAATCAATTAAAATGGATAATATATGAAATGGTACCAATTTTGCTGAAGCATATGCCTTGATGAACTATTTGGATTGAATCTAGATCTTTGTATTCTTGGGAGATTCCTAGAATAAAAACCAACTCAAGCCAGACATAGTTTTGGGAGTAATAATTGATGATCTCAATATGGAATCTACATTAAAATATATTCTGAAGTATCCATGTCAGCAGACTCAAACCAGAAACTTGACAGCATAATGCAGTTTTGACCAAAATACATCAGAATATATTCAAAAAACTCCATTATGCTGTCAAGTTTCTGGTTTGAGTCTGCTGAAATGGTTTCAAGTTAAAGAATAGATAAAAATGCGAATTCAACCTTTGGTCACATTTCCATTGTAAAAATCTGATTAAAGTATGGATTGTTAAAACCTAATCTGTTAGCCAAACCATTGTAAAGAAAAAAACATATCAAAGGCATAACATTTTGTTTGCATTGGCATTACCCCCACCAGTTCCAAAAGTTTAAACTGTCATCTGTAGTAGATGCACCATCATCATCATCATCATCTGTAGAGTCATCTGATTTTGTTGGCGAAGCAAACGGAAAAGTTACTGGTGAAACATTACTAGGAGCCTCGTTTGAGCTTGGCTCTGAAGGCGCCGATGGTGAGGCGCCAATCGGGGCATCTGGAGTCTGTGGTGTGATTGGTGCTACGGAAACAGGCCCATTTGTGGAGGTTGGTACAGATACTGGGGTATCGGTTGGATCAGAAGCAGGAACAGTCGGCTGACTTTCTGAAGTTGGGCTATCTTCATTTCCAGAAGATGGTTCATTTCCAGTCGGTCCTTGAGCCGGAGCCTGATTTGGAGAAGAGTCATCTTCAGGTACTTCAGTCGGCGCTCCAATGGGGCCTTCTGAAGTTGGTGGTAAGATTGGAGCTACAGAAACAGGTCCACTTGTGGAGATTGGTGCAGATACTGGGGAAGTGGTTGGATCAGCAGCAGGAACTGTTGGCTGACCTTTGGAAGTTGGGCTATCTTCATTTCCAGAAGATGGCTCGTTTCCAGTTGGACCTTGAACCGGGGCCTGCGTTGGAAAAGAATCGTCATCAGATCCTCCAGTCGGCCCGCTGATACATCCAGACGTGTCTCCTTCGTTCAGTTTCTTCATTGTACTTTGAATCCAATCATATGCACCTGATACTCTAGAATACACTCCGCTCTTGTCGGGTCGGGCACAACCTTCGCCAAATGACACAACACCCACTTGTACAGGTTGACCGTCACGAACTTCAAATATTGGCCCACCTGAGTCACCTTGGCAAGAATCCTTGCCTCCAGATGTAAATCCGGCACAAAACATGACTTCCTGTACAATAATGCCTCCGTATTGCTCGTTACATTCTTCATGAGAGTCCACGGGAACTTCAACTTGTTGGAGAGTAGTGCTTCCTGATCCTCCTTCACTAGTGGCTCCAAATCCAATCACTGTAAGCAACTGCTCTACTTCGGGTACGCTGTTGTCTTTGTTGAGCTCAATGATAGGGTAGGTATTTGTATCGACTGGACTTTGCAATTTCAATAGCATATAATCATTCGTCGTACTAGTGGGATCGTAGTTC